>OMNW01013532.1:1691-13324 GCA_900303245.1 Selene dorsalis | reverse complement strand
GTTTTAGGTGCAGGCTGCTCTGATCTTTATCAAAGAGACATGAGGAGACTGACGATGTCCACTCCTCTATCATCCATCCATCCATCCATCCATCCATCCATCCATCCATCCATCCATCCATCCATCCATCCATCCATCCATCCATCCATCTGTATCTTTTCTTTCTCAGTTCTGTTGTTCCGCGTTGTCTCCCTCTCAATACAACAAATAAATCCAGGTTGGTTAATGTGCTAATGGTCAGTTCAATCATGGGAACAACAAGATGACCCCAATAGTTGACGTTGGTACTAAAATTTGGGATCCGCAGATGTTTTCCAAACATTTTCAGAAGTCATAACTGCCAAATCTTTTGGTCTGAGACGTTGGCAGTTTAGTGCGACCTTTGTTTACAAAACCACTTCGGTTTAACATAGTCAGTGAAGTTATGTTTTGTTTGTGTTTGCTTCTAGTTTTGCATTAATTTACACAGTTTCCACAGAGATGTGGTTGAATCACAGATCTTGCTGCTGTTATGTTTCAACATTTAAGAGTAAAACTGAAATCAGATTCTGCTGCCAGATAACACATACACAATTTTAACTCATCTCTATGATTTTCTTTCTGCCTATTACTCTGTAACTTGATTTGTTTCTCTCTGGCTCCTTTTTGTACACAAGCCAGTACACATACGTTGCGCCATCAATACACCCAGTACACAGAAAATGTGTGTGTGCCTACACACATACAGCTGTGGCTCAGTTCATACATTTAAAATGAGAAGGGATATGTCAGTTTGGTCCCTGGAGAAAAGTGGTTTTACAGTCCTGGAGAGTGCTGTTTCTGTGTGCATGTGTCCATACTTGTGTGTCGTGTGTGTGTGTTTGTGTGTGTGTGTGTGTGTGTGTGTGTGCTCATGTCTGTCTGCATGTATAATGTATATGTATGTTGTCCTACTTATTCCCATGTGTATAAAACAAGCAAATGTGAAGTATGTGGGATTTCAGAGAGAAGTAAAGGAGCACAGTGGGAGGAGCTTACAGTACAGATGTAGTGATGAAAATCTGTGAGCAGAAGTGAAAAATAATAAATCAAACCAAAGAAAGGAAGAAATAGAAATATAGATAAATGTGAGCAGGCATTTCTGTACTGGGAGTGCAAGGGATATGATGCAGGGACATAAGAGGAGAGAAGAAGAAGAGTACGGAACTCCATGTAATAATGTAACGTGCTCTGTGCTTTCCAGTTGAACAGGAGAAATCAATGCTGTTTTAAAGCTGTGTGAGAGAGAGGGAGACAGAGAGAGACAGGGATAGTTTTTGTATGTGTGTGGTGCATGTGTGTGTGTCAATTATCTACAGTGTGAATACAGCTCCGCTGCAAGGTCAGCTCCAACACAGGGGCATCAATCAAAACAATCACACAAACCACATACACACAAGTCTGCACACAGTGACTGCAGATGTGGGAACCAGATTGTATGAAACAGATTTTTGATAGAATAATAAGGATATTTTTGACTTCTTTTTTCTGTCTACCTGTCTTTATACCAAACATTATGACAAATTCATTATATCTAATCTGTGATTTTGTTTTTCTGACAGTTGTCTAATCTGTAGCCATAATGCCATGCAAGATTTATGTGGAGGTTGAAGTAAGCAACACATGATCTAAAAAGAATGTGTTGAAAGGCATACACATAGTCATATAACTCACCTTACAACCAGTGGAATTACACTCTTACTCTTACACTTACATATTTAACTTTATAATGGAACATATTTTTTTTTCTTCGTATCTCAAAATCATCCTTCCAAGTCATGTGAATACTGTATATATGGAACGATTGTAAATATAGGCAGGATAGATTACACACACACACACAAAAAAAACTCAAGTAAGTGCTTCGATATTACATCAGCAACAATGAGCTTTTCAGTGTGAGGCAGAAATAAATGTGACTCCACAAGGTCACCAGCCATTGTCAGAAGCAAGTGGCATTAGCTCATTATCTGGATCATTGTATATAATTTTATAATGGTGTGGTACAAAATAGCTGCCAGATTTCACAGTGTCGGGCTTTCAGCGACTGTCCCCACAATGTATCAATTTGATGTCTGGATAATGTAATCACAGTAAATGGCTGCCAAACGTCTTCGTTGGCTAGGCAGAATCCTGTAGCTGCCTCGCATCACAAAGTCCAGCAAATGACAAATTAATTTGATACCTGGATAAAATGCACTAATTCAATGATGGATTGAAGCAGCCAAAACTATCACCTGGAAAGGATGGGTGCCTAACGTTCAAGATTGGCCAAAGAAATAGTCAGCAGTCTGATACCTGGACGACATAATACTGTAAATTCTCTCAGTGCCTGGATTGGCAAGGTAGGAGCTTGACTGTAAAAGAAGCCCAGTTAATGATATATTGACCTCATATCTGAATGAAATTATATAAATGTTTTATATTTAACACCTTTATGATGGAATTACAGGGCCCAGCTGCCAGACGCCTTTATGCTGAGACAGGATAGAAATTATATATGAAATGATATATTGATTTGATATTCAGGACTGTCAGGCAACCACTGGCCACCTGACTAAAATATAGGCGATCCTGGTACATAGTTATTATCACTGTGTGTAGAAGTGTGCTTTTGTGCTGCTGTGGTGTGTTTGTGCGTACATTTAGTATTGATAGTTATACAGCGTCTTGGCCAATGTCAGTCCATTATTCAGCTTTATATCAGCCAACCAATCAAATGGCCTCCCTTCAGGGTCACCACCTCGGGCCCATCCAATCAGCTCCTCCTGCCAAGCAGGAAGGAATGTCACCTGATTAGCATAACCAGAAAATGAGCAGGGTCATGCTGACATGGCAGTTTCTGATGCCGTGAGCCAGAACGCACTCTGAGGCAGCATTTAGACAAACGTATCTCTCAACTCTGTCAGTCAGTCAAGGGAGATCTTCACCAAATGTGTCACCGCCCCATATAATGTAAAAGAAAGACCTCTAACTTGTTTGAGCTGCCTCTCATCAGAAAGTTTCATTATTTAAGGGCATTCCGTGGGGTTTTTATCTGAATATTGAATAATCTTTCCATCAGCAGTTTCCATTACTTAATTTTCCCACTGCTTTTGATATCTTAACTACTGTCTTGAGAAGAAGTGACTCATTGGATTTAGTTATTTCCCCTCCAGAATGGCTGTACGTGTGATATTAGTAGTTGGAAGTACTATTGACCTTATTCCAAAGGTGACAAGGTTGCCATGTGTCACTAATGAAACTCATTTCCACTCATTTAACCGCATTTGCTTATTGAATGAATATTCCTACTCGGGTATTATCATAACATGAGGGCTTACACAGAGTGTTCAACACCATCTTCTTATAATGTTACTACATTGACCCTGCAATCTTGATATTGTGTCAGTTTTTTCAAGTGCCATTTGAAAATAATTTCCTTTCTGTGCAAAAATCTTTGGTCAAGCATCGTAGCACAGTTGATGTATGTTATACAGTTATAATTATTTCCCACAGGTTTGAATGCAGAGTTGCAGAACTTTGTTCAATGATAATTTTGTGTTGATTGAAATTAAACAGTAAAATAAAACAGTGTACAACTACAGCAGACATCTTTTTTAAATCCTTGGAGAAAATATTATTGTTAACACTAGATTTTGATCACATACAGTTCACTGTCCACAGAACAAAAGCACATAAATCTCATTAGAACAGCTGGTTTACTTTGCAGAGCAGACAGGAGAGAGTTTTGCTTTGTGATGTTTGTGTCTGTTGTAACACATAGTTGCAATTATTGAAGTTTTGTCCTCTGATGAAAAGAACTCCTTTACAAATTGATTCCCCAAAGACTGTGCTCTAACAAACACGCATGGGTACATAAACAACAGACACCCAAACACAGAGGAACACAGAGGAAACACTTGTTGATTTTCAGTTGATGTTAGGCTGTACTGCACTAATGGTACAAAGAATGGTGACAGAGGAGGGGAAGAGGACAAGGGAGGAGATGAAAGAAGACGAGATTAAAAAGGACAAGATGGAAACAAGTTGAAAGAACAGAAACAGGACAGAAGCCAGCTGCTTATGTCTTGAAGTGTACTTCGGCATAAAGGCTGCCACTGTGCTGTATATTTTGATATCACTTCACGAGGAATAAATTTAGAGGACAGTTTAAAGTCTTCAATCGATCAGTTTTTGCTTCAGGAGTCATGACAGGTGTTTTTAACTATTCAACTAAAACTGCTACAGGATATGTCATAAAGATGAGGGATGTTGTTTCTGGATCTTGCAAACATTTTTTCTGTCTGTGAGTTTTATGAGTGCTGATTTTACTCAGCTCCCATAATTGGGAGTAGCATTAATGAGAAAACAACCCAGCTATGTGTACTATGGTGCGGTGGTTGATGTGGTCATGACCTATTTTCTTATTTTGTTCTTAAACCTTTACTTTGCTGACTGGAAAGTGAGGTAATGCGATATTTATACCTCATAATTTACATTCTATTTGGTTTTCAGATACCATATTGTCACCGCCTTAATGTGTGGGATGACTATTCAGCTGTGTCTGTGTTGGGTGGTTAGTTTCACATTTAAGGTGAGATTAGTAGCTTCACATTTTTTGTGTGTGTGTGTGTGTCTGGTATCTGTCAGTCAGCTTTCCAGGGGGTCTCTTGATGTTAAATTTAATAAGTCACGCCACAGTAACCACAGCTATTAGATATCACACATATGCTGACACACACACATGCGTGCACACACGCACGCACGCACGCACACACACGCACACACACATGTATAAAGCCACCTAGCTAGCTAGCTTGCATCGACTGGGCAACGAGGCAACACACACAGATGTTATCAGCACAGTTATAATACTCTCTCTCCCCCTCTCTCTCTCTTTCTCACCCACTTTCTCTCTGTCACACTCTCCACCAGAGTATATCTGAGGTTGTCAGTCACTGGAGACCCAAACACATAATCTTCATTCATCTCTTGGCTCTCTTGTTCCCTCCTGTGGGCTCGCCATCCCCACTGTTATTAGTCCCATTATTCCCATATCCAGTCTGTTTGGTTTGGCCTCAGTCTCTTGCCATTCTTCACCCGCCCACCACATATCCTCTGACTTTTCTCCTTGTTGCACTTACCCGACTGCCACATCCGCCTACTCACCTGTCTCTTAATCCCACTCACATGAGTTTCCCTGCCCCCTCTCACACCTGTTCCCATCTGCTTCTGTGTTCCTGTTTGTCTTCAGTTCAATTAGATTTCTTTTACTAAACCATAAGTACCTGTGCTGCTACCACCATTATTACTTTCATGACTTTGCATTGCTGACTAATTACATGGTGTGAGGCTGTGTAAGGACAAGTGGAAGATCCGTATAAAAGTATTAGCAATATTGGTAAGAGCCCAGCTAGTGACCCATAGAGAGAGCAATGTTCATGTCATATGTAATACAGAATTTTCAGATAATACATATTAGATATTCAGATTTATTTGTAGTGCACAGTTTTATACAGCAGGCTATTTTGGTGGCAGGGTGGCACTGGAGGTTAGGTAGTGCATGATGCCTGGATATCGATGTATGAAATGGCAAATCAAGCTGAGGGTCTGCAAGCTCAGGAATAACACATCTTTATCCCATTGAGTAAACCACCAGTTCTCTTCTCTTCTCTTCTCTTCTCTTCTCTTCTCTTCTCTTCTCTTCTCTTCTCTTCTCTTCTCTTCTCTTCTCTTCTCTTCTCGCCATGGTCATTGTCAAACTTTTATTCATACATATCTGACTGAATATCATGCTGACAATGGCTGGTAGTTAGAACCCTGAGACGATAGATTGAAAGACAAAAGAGGAGATTAAAAAGAGAGTGTGTGCATGTGGTAGGGGAGAGAAAGAATGCTCTGGTATTGATCTGCACAAAAAGGCATTCTGAGAGGACACACTCATTTACTCTGTTCAGTTCAATGACAACTATGCCATCTGATTTTTCTTTGAAACCCTCCCTCTCTCCTTCCCTCTCACTCTGTGTCTTGCTTTCCTTAATGGATATTGATTTAGTTTTAGGGATGTACAGTAAGTTTCTATCTATTGTGCCAGTTGTGTCTTGCTAACCTCTTCTGCTTCTGAACTCTCTCTGGCAACCTTTTGAGGTGAACGTATCTCTCCAGATGACAGTGCTGTGAGTGCGAGTGCAAATCTGTGCGTGTAAGTGCAGGTGTATGTGTGTGTGTCTGTGTGTGCATGTGTCACAGTGCAGTGCAGCTTTACCAGAGTGACAGTGATGTCAGACACATAACGATTTCCTATTGGCTGTTGCCCCCTGAGGCCTAACGACCCGTTATTGATCTGACCAATTAGCATTCACACCTTTAATTAATACTGATGCCTGACGCGCACGCGCACGCATGCACACACACACAAATGTTCGTGCAGACACACAAGCACACGCTCCCTCTCTCTTTGTCACACACACAGACACACACACACACTCGCACAGACTTTTAATTAATAGTGAGGAGAGGGGTGGCTGTGAGAAGAGATAAGAGGAGAAGAGAGGCAAAGAGGCTGGGAGGGCAAGATGGATGTGTGAGCTGAGAAGGGTCAGTTAAAGAGAGTGGAAGGCAGATCAGGACTCCAACTTAAATCTGTGCAGCTTCTTGATATAAGGACTAATGGTTTGTCAGAGCGTAATGGTATACTGACTTTCAATAATATTAACAAGCACACGGGTATTAGCTCTACCTCTGTCGGTGTAATCTTCAGTGTGATAGCGTGTACATGATGAAAATCAGCCTGAAAACAGTTTGTTAAAGTGCAGTGAATTAAATAACCACAGTGCTGGACACAGATAATCTAATCTGCTGTATTTTCCAGGACTAATCTCATGAAAGACCCTTATTGTTAAAAAATCCCAATGCATTCCTTTAAAATGTCTTTCATATACAGTAAGTCAATTTAATGAAGAGCATGTCTGCGTTTCCATTGCCTGCAAACACTGAACCCTGCTGTACCACTTTGTTTGATCATGTGTGATGCAGCTTTGTTCTGGTCTTCAGAAAGTCAGAGTCAGCCCTTTCAGGTCAGATCAAATTATAGCATTCAGTGTTCTGCGATAGATTCTACAAAAAGAAGGCCTCAGTAAACAAACTAACCCATGATCTTGATGGCTACAGCCTGTAAACACAGAACATGTCACAGCTGGTGTTAGGAGCAGAGACAGTGAGGGTCCAGCTGCAGACACGCAGCCATGCTGGTGCAATGAGGGAACTGTACTTTATTAAGTGATGATACAGTAAGTAAGTACATAAGCCTACATGTTGATGCAATGGGAATCCACAGCATATACACCACAAATGAAAACAAACAGACATTAGCAGATGATCTGGAAACTAACTGGAGAAAAGGAACCGATACACCAGGGAGAAAATTGGCGCACTCAGAGTCTGGCTTGTCGTCAGGGCTCAGGGCTGCTGAAGCTCTGGGTCACTGGACAAATTGCAAGGTGGACATCCTCATGGCCCATGCTTCCCTCTAGAGGCTCCAAGCCTGAAAAACCTCTTATAAAAGATGAGTACATAGGAAAGGTGACATTATGAAGGCCTTCGGGGTTAGGATCAGACTTGAAGCTAACAGACTTGGAAGAAAACTGGAAGCCAGGAGGCTGGTGGATAGCTGACTGGGATGCACGCAGGTGACTGGCAAGTCCATCTGTGCTGTAGGACTGGGTTCAACCCACTGGCAGTCGGGCAGGTGGCTTGCATGGTGCTATTTGACCTTGACACAGGCTGGAGGCTAACTAGCTTGGGGACAGGACAGACTGGTGGCTAACAGGCTTGGGGGCTTGTTGCTGGAGAAGCAATGGGTGCTGTAAAGATGAATTTTTGCACGTTCAGGACTGAATAACGAACAATAGAAAGCTACCTTTTGGGTGAATTCAGGATCCAGCTCTTCATTAGGAAAATTGTCTTGATGCCAAAGTCCTCCTAGGTAAATGGCAGGTTGAGTTCTCTCCATGGACCAAAGACTGAGGATCAGGCAGATAGGGAGGCAGATGCTATGAAGGAACTTCATTTTCATATCAAGATCACTTCAGATTAAGTGATGAGCACCAGGTTTGTAGACAGACCGAAGTACAGGGAGACAAAAGTTAATGTCATGCATTCAGCAGAAGTCCACAGCATGAACAGCACACTGAGACATAAGACATGAGCAAATGGTATGACAACTTAAGTACAAAAGGGCTGGCATGAAATGAAGGTAAGTGGGAAGATTTTGGGACATCTGGTGGGCAGGTGGAGTATGACACGAGGCCAGTAAACAGAGCTGAGACGGAGACCATGACAGAGCAATTAAGTAAGAGAAGTATGTGTGCGTGTTTGAGTGCAGAGTTTCTTTTTTTCTTTTCTTTTTTGTATGTACGTGTGGGTCTAATGAAGTTCTGTTGGCAGGATGTCTTTAGGGAGAAATCTAATGGTTTATTGAACCATGCCTCAGAGAAACATTGATCACTGCATCAAGGAGCTATACACACAAATACAGACTCACACACACTCACACTTATCCTTGTTTACACACATGCAGTGACACAAACACACACCGGTGAAGTGGAGGTAAAGCCTTATAATTGACATCCCCATGTTTTTTTGAGAGCAGTCAGACTGCAGTCATTATCTGCTTATTCAATTAGATGCAGGGAAATTGCGAGGCTGGAAAAGTACATCTTTTCAACTAACATCCGTAGTGGATATTCCATCTACAGAAATAGGGTGATTGTCTAGGAGGTAAGGGTTAATGTCTGAATTATTAACTTGTCTCACACAGTCTTATTAAATTGTGTCCTCGCCCATGTAACACTAATTGTGTATTTCAACCATATAAGAGTTTATACTTAACTGAACTGCATTTCAAAGAAAGACCATAGTGTTCACTTCATTGCACTGATGTGAGAATGGACTTTTTGTTTCTGTTGATGAAAAAACTTTTGTGGTTCATAAGATTATTTGTTTGACCATTATCACTTGAAGTCAGTCAATTTCAGGCCAAGCAGATGTGGTTGCTGCTTAGCAACCACAACAAGATTTAAGAAGTACCATCCAGATACATTTAGTTTCATGCTTTAATAGCATCATTTCTGGGCATTTGCCTATTTGCTTCAGTAATTTAACATCATAGTTTGCCAGTTCAGCAACAAACAAGTCTCTGTCTGGTAATGTCTGTATGTCCAGATTAT
This sequence comes from Selene dorsalis, assembly GCA_900303245.1. Lineage (NCBI taxonomy): Eukaryota > Metazoa > Chordata > Actinopteri > Carangiformes > Carangidae > Selene > Selene dorsalis. Next base: position 4,097 of record OMNW01013532.1, on the reverse strand, counting down.
ACTGTCCTAGTTTTTTACTGTTTAGCCTTAAGGGAGGATTGCAGTTATGGGTTGAAGCTGGTTCATCAGTATAATGAATACAGATAATCACTGTTCACACAGAGTAATAAGACAATCATCAGGACTGCTGTTACTTGAGGAGTTAGACTTAAATTTAGAATTATGTTTAGGTCAGGGTAAAGCAAAAGGATGGTGTTTATTTGGTATTTATTTGTGTTAACTAGTGTCCTCACAAGTAGCATGAAACAACTGTATATGTCTGTGTGTCCTTGTTGTTGCTTGTAATAAACCTAGAAAGACACCATTGGTCTGCCGCTCTGACTCCACAGTGTTTGATCTCCACTAGAGGCTACAATCATTAGCAACACAGTTGTGTGTGTGTATTAACTGATCTTTACAGCCGCCAGATGATCTAGTGCTTTGAACAGCCATTACTCTATCTGGGAGCTCTGTTTTTCCTGCGTTACCACTCCCTCGGAATCTCTCTGTCTCCTCTGACACACACACCTTCTGCTGCCACTTAGTCCATTTCTCCTCCATTAATGTTTTCATAATTAATCATAATTACTTATAATTACACCATCACCAAGCAGCCTCCAATCAACAGTTTCTGAGGGAATTGCAAGTCCAATGCATGCATATGCATGGTTTATTAGTGAAGTCCATTACTATCCTTGACTCTATACAGGGTCACCGAAGACAAAATGAACCTAACCCTAGATGAAATGTTGATCTTGACAACCCATTTAGGCTGTAGTGTGCCATGATGTTTTCGGGTTGTCCATCCATCCCTCTCTGAATTAAGCAACAAGAATTCTCTGATTCTAGTGGCCGGTGTCCTTTTTTTAAAATCCTGCAGACAGCTGGGCAGCAGCATTTCCAGCATAAACACAAGAGACCAGTCAAGCTGGTCACAAGAGGCTGGGTCTGTGATTGGCAGGAGTAATTCAGGAGGGTTGAGAAATGCAAGCAACTAGGCTACACTGTAGTTGTATCTTGGTCCCCAATGCCATTAGGCTGTATATATATTATTATATATAGCACCTCAGGGAAAAGCAGTGGCTGATGACATAACTGTTGAACCGTTTATTACTAATTACCATCTATCTACCTGTCTGTTTTTCTATCATGCAAGGTTGTGGCGCGTTTAAGGAATTTAAAATTTTAATTGGTGATATAATTATAAATCACTTGGGTGATTGGTGTGCAAATTGGAACTCACTACGAGGCCAGCAACTCTTAATAGTTTCTCTGCTTCAGTCTGCAGAGGTAGAATATGGCCATTTTACCTTTACACAGATAGGCTGCAGAGAGTATATGGCTTTTGGCACTTCAGCGTCTCCATTATTCCACTAAATTAGGCATTTCCATTATTGAGAGGCATAAAACTTTACTTACATGACAGCGTTTGAAAAGGAAAAAATAAATTAAAACCCCAAATGATCAAATAAGTTGTTCATGGTCGACCGGTGTGTGAGCAAAAGTATATGTGATTTCTCAACCTTCTTTAGATCAAGTGAGCCTTTTCTTATTCCATGAATCAGCAAGTGTTGTTCCTCTATCATAAGGACCTTTTTCCTTGAGCTGAAACTAACTTCACAACTCAGACTTTTTTGTGCCTGTGTAAGCAGTATTCTAGTTTTTAGTAATATGAAGTTAGTTCTTTAGATAGGGACATGAATTTAAAAAAAAGTGTTAAATGATTAGTTATATTGCTGGTGCTTGTGCCATGCTTCACTACAGGGAGTCGTCGGTAATCTAACCCCCTGCTGGTCTTCTTATTGGACTGAGGATGGTGACGGTTAGAGAAGGCCAGTGTTATCACCACCAGTGAAGAGCGGGAGTGTGTTCTTTCCTAAGGACTCTTATCGAGCACTGACCATTTCAGTTGACTCCTTTTGCCTGTCTCTATCATTCTTTTTAAGCTTTTATTAGAAAGAAGCATGTATTAGTTAGAACACATTTATTTATTTACTCTTTGTTTCAAATACTTTCTCATACTCCGTCTCTTGGCTTCTGACCATTAAATAATATGTGCAGATGTGTTTGTGAGTTTGTGCACCATACAACATGTGTTGGGGGAAAAAAAACACTCCTTCCTTCCTTATTTTCTTCCTTCAGGCTTTCTTTATACCCAGTGTTTGCGCAACATAATCCTTAATAAAGTTACATTTTATACTGTCAATGCTTTAGATGTGTCGCTATTTCAAAATGGTGGATATCCCATCCTGACATGAATCTTTTCTTACTGAAAAGAAAACGGTCACATGGAATAACTCTATATTTATCCTCCTCCTGATTGTTGAACAGTCATAGTTAGAATTTGAGGAAATTGCCTGAATCCTAGTAAGAATGACAGCTGCTTGACAGCTCTGCAGCAACTTTGTAACAATGCAGGGATTGTTT
>OMNW01013531.1:48872-79948 GCA_900303245.1 Selene dorsalis | reverse complement strand
TATACATTTTTTTTTTTAAAACTTCTGCCCAGGCTCTGATCTGCTCTGATAACTCCTCCAATAATCCTCCTGTTAACAAGTAGCTCCACCTGGGAGACAGCACTGTATCTGACACCTCTCCCTGGGGGCACCTAACCACCACAAACTATAGGAACATTTTAACTGTTTGCTTAGTAAATGGATATGTTTTTAAAACTATCTCAATCTCATTTTAATCATATCAAACATAAGGGTGATGAATAAAATGCAACCAGAGAACATTCCCACAACTACTGCTGCAGCATCATGAGGATACACAGCTGAAGTATGAAGATGCCAAGTGAGCATTAATAGACAGAGAGGGTGAGCAGAGAGAGGACACACTGCCTGTGTCTTGTGTTTGAGCCGAGACAGAGGGGAGGAGTGAGAGGAGGAGGGCCGGGGCAAACACAGCTGTGAGGACGGGAGTGATACTTCCACTGGGAGATCAAAGGTGACTGACTCTCCCTGCGCCAATAATGGCTGTCATCTTCCTTCCTCTCTCTCTCTCTCTCTCCACAGAGGCCAGCACTGGCTCCGGCCCTCCGGTGGGGGGGGGCGACGGTCAATCTACGTATCGACCAGACCGCTGAACTGGGCCTGACATCACTCCTTCACTTGCAGGAGACTTCATCACCACTGGGCTTATTTTTGCGCAGGCCTGAACTCTGGCCCCCGACACCCCGAGGGCAACTGCTGTCACTACAGAGGGACAACAGCCAGACAAGGACACACACACATGGCAGCACTCTCAGGGGCTATTACGCCCGCAGTACCGCTCTTTGTTCGTCCTCTCACCTTCATCTTCTGCACATGAAATTAAAAGAAAGGTCCTGTTTAAACTGTATTGAATAAAGGTCCATAGCTGAGTCATAGCAGACTAATGGTGACATGCTAAATGTTTTCCTTCTGATGTCCGGGGGAGAGAGCTTTGCAATGTTCTTTTAAATTCTTACCGCATTGAACACACAGCTGAAAACACACAACTAGGCACAATTAGTGGCCAGCTGTATGACTTCATGTATTCAGCAAGAAAACCGTTTCTGACAGTGACACCGATGCACCCTGAACCTCGCCCCCTTCATGAGACCTTCGCACCATATGCCAAGACTTTTGGTTTCAATCCGACAGAACGGACAAGTTGAATGAGCAGGCAGGAAGAGTTTAAGGCTTACTAACCCAAACGAGCGGGTAAACAGACAACCGCAGCGCTAAGAGCATCGCGTGCCTTTCACAAACTGTGGCCCTGGTTCATGAGGGACACAGCAGTGAGGATGAGTTTTCCCCAGATGTCACACAACAGATGTCATAACACTTCTATGACACCAGGCAGTCTGGTCAGCATCAGACAAATAACACCACAGCTTTATGTGTAAACACTAAAAAAAACTAAATATTCACACAGTTGTAGTTTGTTGTTTTTTTTCACTCTGAATTTATGTTTGGATTGGAAAAGTTGCTGTTCCTAATATGAAGTCACCCACATAATAAAATGCAGCTATTTGAAGATCAGTTTATACCGATTCTTAGCTCGTCTCTCAGCGCTTACACAAGCAATGTAAAATCATTCTAACTTTAGTGGAACAAAAAAAAGGAGCAAAGAAATGAAGAATTAAATGATAGTTGAGCTGGATCAACTGAAATAGAAAAAAAAAAAATGAAGACACGCAAACCTACAGGGAGTCTGTTGTCAGCTTGTTACCCAGTGATTGAAGTGACCACATGACAGGCCTACAGCTGAGTCAAAACATAACGTGAAAAACACAGTACCATTGTATCTTTCAGAGAAAAACAACATTCTTTGGTGATATGAATGTGTTTAGGAGCTGGAGAAGCCACACATTAACACCACAGTGTAGGCCAACAGACTATTTTAACTCTATGACTGTGCAGCCATTTTTGTGTTGTGGCTTTGACATTCTTTTCTTTTAAAATAAAAAAAATAAAAAAAATTCAATCATATGCTATTTATTCTCCACACGAGATGGATAATAAAAACAAAATGTACCAGAATAAAAAACATTTATCATGTAATGTACACAGCAGACAGTAACCAGAAGGGGTGAACTGCATGCCATATGATTTTTTTTTTTTTTTTTTTTTTTTGGGGCCTTCCACAATTTGATCGGCAAAAGCTTTATAGTGCTAATGATGTCCAGGAAGGGGAGAACTGAGCCATGGTGCCAGTCCTGTGGACCCTACACTTCTCTTTCATCTGTCTAATCAAGACAAACAATAAAACAATAGTCCAACTGTTCTTGAAAACACTGCTTGATGCTCTGATGTCCTATCCAGTGCAGACACAGGTGAGTGTTTGAACAAAACCAGATGCTCTCCCTCTGCGGTTTTAAATCTACATATACACACCATTGTGATTTTACAGTAACGTCAAAAGGATTAGGACACAGACTCAGCTTTCTCCAGAAACAGCATGTGATTGAGAAGTACAACTCCAGTACGGTCTGTCTGGAAAAACTGGCCCGACATCCAACAAATGTTTGACAGAGCTGCAGCATGTTTCAGTTTTCTCCTGGAGTTTTACTGTCAGAAAAAACACATACAAACAAACCAGAGTCTATAAACACTGGCAAAGAGAAGTAGATGTGCTTCAATATGAATTCAGGCTGACCTCTGTCCTAAATACTCCCGCTAGTGTGTATCAGTCCTTTTATGTTCTTATCACAGAAAAGCAGTGGAAGATGGACTCTGACTGGCCAGTTAGAAACGCCCAGTGGGATGCTAATAGGAATGGGAGGAATGTCTGTGGAATAACAGCTGAGGCGCTGGATGACTCTCTGGCTCTGTACGCTTTGCAATCTCTGCAACTCAGTGTGCTGCAAATTTATACATGCTTGGATGTAAATGAATTATTCAGACAGCAACGGGGACACTAATCCACTATCAAGTTTTGTTCAGCAAGAGTTTATGACAGCACAATCAAGGAAGTCCTCACTCGCAGAGCTGGTTAATTACAGCCCGTACTGCAGCAGCATGTTCACCAGCATCACTGAGTGATGATGACAGCAAGATGACAAAGACATGAAACTTCTCAGGAGGACACCAGGTGCCACATCCTAGGCCTCCATGGCTCACAGATTACTTTCTAGACACAGCAGACGTCATAACTGGAGGATAGTTGCATTTAGGTTCCCATCTCTGACTTGTGAACATTGTGAGAGAAAGCAGATGCTCTGTTATATGTCCCCTCCATGAGCAATATGTTGGAAGCGACCTGGGGCCAACTCTGTGCCCACCTGGGGAGTGATGGCTGAATCATAGTCTTGTACCCTGTCTGAGGGCAAGAAGAAGCAGAACAGTCTCTGGTATGCAGATGGTGTGAGCCACAGAGGCACATGGGGGCTCTACAGCCTCAGCCCCACAACCAGCTACTCCGTCTCTGACAGAGCGGTGTGAGGTTCGGTGAAGCAGCTGTGATCTTGGCTGCAGTCTCCAATATCACTGTGTCACCAGTGCCCCCTCCCAAGAGGAAGTGGATACCCTATCACAGGGGATCCAGAAACCACTACTGACAGATGATTTCCCTGGATCTTAACCCAGTGGGAATGTTCATTTTATAAAGAGCATTGCGCATCTTAATGAAGTGATGCTGGGTGACTAGTTCGCCACATTAGAGGTGGTTACTTTAATGCCTCAGTGGTGCCCAAACCAAGATGTTTCAGCAGTTTAAATTTAGGGGAACAGCCTGCAAGTGCGATAGATTGCTGTTCTGCTCCTCCCTAGCCCTTCACACTATTTCTGTGAGGCTGTGAACAGAACAGCAGCTTGAACCACTGTGGCTAAATGTTTAAGTTCTTGTCCTCCAGTCTCCGCCCACAGCCCACACTGTCACAGGATGTTATTTCTATTCAAAGCACAAAGATACCACTGGATATCTGTATTTGTCACCAGCAATACCATCCTCTGCTGGTGCCTACCAAAACTCCAAGTGTGTATACACATATAAGAATGTAAACAAAATAACAACATACAAATAAATGCACAATTTTGGTGACTGAAAGTGCTCTGTATACAGTTCATTGTGTACTGCTCAACACTTTGCAGTGGCACAGGCGCGAAAGGAGAGCCTGCACACTCACATTCCTCCACAGGGCCCAATACACACAGCACATCTGACAAATATGCAGATTGATACTGATATCCCCAGTGGACATGACTTTCACTAAATTTTATGGTGCTTTAGGACCAGGTAGGGCTGGAGAGGGGGAGGGACCAGAGAGACAGGCCAGAGGAGAATGAGTGAGGGAGAGGGGAGGCCGGATGGAGGGGAAAAGACTTTGAAATCTGAACCAGGCTTGAACAACAGTGCCCTCTCTTCATACAGTGACAGCGATACATTGGACAAACAAATCAGTCTGAGCAGAGACTCCATTTAGAGCCAGGAGACGGGAGCATTAGGTCCCGTTACTAAAGAAGAGACAGACCGCTTTAAAAACGATTTATGTAGTTTTGCTAATAATCTTTACTAAGTTAACCTCCTGGAAGAGCATCATAAAACCAGCCTCAAATATTAATGATGTAGCTATTTATTGACCAGAGAATGTAAAAGACTTAAAGCTAAGAGTTTCACTCCCATGTTCCAAAAGCCAAGGTCAGCAGCAGATTTCATACCAAACAAGACAGCAGGCACAGGTGGTGTGGTGTGGTCATAGGCAAGAATTCTTGCCTATGACCACAGGGACCTCGGGTTTATCTTGGATGCGCCTTCAAGTGACACAAAAGCCTTCAGTGTTTGCAGAAGGGAAGACTGCTGGTGACTGGTTTACACTTTTATCTGCATTAGCAACTCTATTGGTGAGGAAGGAGTGTAATCTGATGGAGACAGCATGAACCTGCACATTACACCCCTCTGGCAAAGCCCATCATTAACAGGTAACAAGCAGCAGCTGCTCCCTGTGCATCATATACTGTGTATGTCATTAAGGGCAAAGCTGCCATTTACAATGATGAATGAACAATGAGTAGGTACAAATACCAGTTCACCAGGTAAACAAATATGTAATTAATAAACCCAATGACAAGAATAAACCAAAACAGACACAAAATATAAGTTAAAATGTCAGAGATGAAGAATTTGAAATGACGAAGAGGTACCAATTCATTTATAAATTTAAAAAGTCTTTAGTTCCGGGTGGATGGTGCAAAAAAGCCAAGAGCAATGTTCTCAGGTGAATGAATTGGTAAATAAACAATGAGGAAGTTACAAACACACTGGCAGACACTGTCAGATCAAACTGAACAGTCACAGGTATAATGAGAAGTGAAGCAGATGCTCACACTCCTGAGAAACATCAAATTAAACACCCTCTTTCCTTCCAGTTTAACATTTATTGGCCACAAAGAGTGACCTGACCGTTATTATTATTACACATCCTGACATGACAAACTGAGTAATTTCCTGGGAACTGTCAAACAACAGCCCACTCCCTCTAACACACTTATTTATGCATTTAGAATTATATTACTGCAGTCTGGCAGAGCTGACCAATCTGTCTTGTTATTTAAACCTGGGTTTTTAATGATGTTTTTCCAATTAACATTATTCATGCTGGAAAATATGACGTGGAACTTCTTCATAAAAGTCAGATCTATGGCTTTAACTCTAAGTAAGACTGGGAGACAAACTAGAGCATGTAAATTACCACATGAGCAGATTCGATTTTAAGCTGCTGGCACAGGTCAGTGATGCATAAATATTATACAGTGCATTTTACAAACTCGTAATGTGATTCAACAACCATGTGCTGTATTACAGTTTTGTTAATGAGGTAAGGAAGGTCATATCCCTACTTAACCTCTCTATATTTGAAACTCAGCACCAGACATTATGCACAGTTGGGAAGCTCACCTTTGCTTTACTATCTTGGGCAGACATGTAGCCAACACACATGCTCTCTGTGGTGTGACTCCATAGGAACTCCACTGTGGAAATATAGAGATAAAAGGGTTCATTACAAATATACATCATATAAATGTATTAATATAAACAGACTGAGTAGCGACAGTTCAGTGGCACAAAACAAACAGATAAAAAGTCTTTCTGTCTGCCAGAGGAAGAAGTTTGGCAGGTGATTTGGTGTGGTAAACTGCAGTAAACGCTCAAGCATGCCCATTATTATGAAAATATATGACTTGCGGTCATGACATAACTGCAGAGGAAGGTAGAAGTTGTGGGTTGGATAAGAAACTCGGTTACAGCAGAAAAGGGATGTGGCTGACATGCTGTTTATTCTTGTAAATCCACACAGAGCCATTTGCTGTCCACAGCAATCGGAGGTAGCCCGCTGTCTGCTCATGGGCTACGCTCCGTAAACAGCAACAAACAGGATCTGTACATCATAAGCGAGAGCAGCATTTTGGAACATTTTATTATTCATGCTGACATAATGTATAATAGAAATACCACCTCCCTTCACATTCGCCGCCATGTTTAATTTGAAATGAAGATGTCATCCCCTCCTACACCAGGGAAATATCTGCTCTGCGTTGTCAGTGAACTTGAACTCATCCACTGGTATTCTTTGGAGCTGAAGCTCCGACACACATCATGTTAAAATTAACGCCTAGGGCAAAGGCCACTGGCAAGTCACATGGCCCTTAAATTCCCTGTCAGTCGGTTTGGAAAGTCAAGAAGCATTCTCAGAAGCTCCAGGTAGAGAAACCAGATCCACCAATACAATCAGCCAAACTGGGCCGTATTCAGAAGGCCTCCACTTGTCTGAAGATTAGTGGTTGATTCCATAGTGGGAGGTCCCTGTTTGAATCTGAGATGAAGGGTGTGAAACCAGAGCCTGATTGTGCAAGTTAAAACACAGACCACCCGCGAGGAAAGCGGCCGTGCCTCCTCCCCCTCCTCCTCCTCCTGACTATCTCAGGAAGGATTTTTGAATATTAACAGAGAAATCTTTGTCCACCATCAACTGTAGCATGAATGTTTGACCGTGATCAGGCTGGAGATGATTAATGTCTTACCCAGTATACCCTGAATATTTTGAGATGGTTGCGCTTCCACACATCTGCAGCACCGCAAGACAATTACTCCACCCAAAACACGATCCTCACTGGCCAGGAAGGGTGAGCCTGGACAAAAGAAAACACAACACCTTACTTGACTAAAATGGCTTAAATATGGTACAAATGGCAAGTTTCTCCTCAATCAATAACAAACTTTCGGTTCTTTTCTTGAACACATTTAGCAAGGATAACACATGAAAAGACTAGACAAACACAGCCCCATCAGATGGAGGTGATCTATGAGACAAAAATCTTCCATTTGACTTCCTTTTTTGGCCAAGTTAAACAACTGTAAGCAATTATTCTATCTTGATGTGTTTGCTTTATTTAGCAGCCTGTTAAATCTAGATATTTCACTTCATGTGTATGGGCAAGTTTCAGCATAATAGGTTGATGACAAGTAGTGTCATTTATATCTTTCTGCAAGAATATTTCACGACTACTATAAAAATACATTGTGTGAAGTGAGAACCTTTCCTGCTCCCTGACTTCATAAGACGCAAACTTGAATGAGGTGTTTTCTACACAAAAAAAAGTTGGATTGGCTGATTAGTGTGAGCAATAAAAGGGTTTGGGGTCGGAAAAGAACAAACTAAAAACAGCTCCGACATGTTTTGAAATGTCTCCTCACAGCAAGTAAAGTAAAAGGAAAAAAAACAAGGACCAGCTGATGAAAATATTGTTGTGTCTGCATGCCATTGTTTCTGTGCTGCATTTCACAGATTTTGGTTCCATGTTGTAATGTTCCCTTCACTCTATAAAACACTTTTTAAGTGTAGCTTGGATAACATTCACACAAAATCCTGGTATTGTTCTACATTTTAAAAAGGCCCTTGACGTTCTTTTGTTATAATATTCGGTGACAGCTCAGACACACTCAGCAAAGCGCTTCATTAGAAACACCATGCTAATATTGAGTTGGGCTTCTTTCTGCTCTTAAAACAGCCTCAATTGTTTTAGATTCTGCTCCATGTTGATGTGATAACATGACATAATTTCTGCAAATCTGTCAGCTCCACGTTCAAACAATTTTCTCTCATCCCAAAAGTATTCTACTGACTTCAGATCAGAGGAGGCTGTTGAAGTTCATTTAATTCATGAAACCAGTCTGAGATGACTTTTGTTTTGTGACATGTCGCATTATTCAGAAGTAGCCGTTTGAAGATGGTGAACTGTGATTGAAAATGGATAAAGCTGGTTCTGTGTTGCTTGTTCAGAGACACAGTGGTAAAGAGTTATATCTGAGTTACTGTAGCATTTCTCTCAGCTTCATCTGTCCATTCTCCTCTGACCCCTGTCAACAACAAGGAGATTATTCTGGATGTTTCTTGTTTTTGGTTACGTTCTGAGTAAAAACAGACTGTTGTGTGTGAAAATCCCAGGGAGTCTGCAGCTTCACACATGCTCTAATCAGTCATTAATTCCAGTGTTCACATGTTTGTTGTGAATATTTACTGAAGCTCCTGACTTGCATCTGCATGATCTTATGCAGTGCAATGTTGCCACATGATTGGCTAATTGGATAACTGCTTCAATCAGCAAGTGCACTGGGGTTCTTGATTAAGTGCTTAGTGGTTGTATTTACCTGTTGTAAACATGAGAGTTGTTCATCATCATCTTACCCATGAAAGTAAAAAAGTATTAACCAATGGGATTAAATACAGGTGTGTGTGTGAGATTTTTTGGCAGGTGTATCGACACAATAATCTGGAGTTATTGTATGACACAAGCAGATCCAAAAGTACTGAAGAGCTTGTAATTAAAGCTATTCTATTTACAGAACCTGACCCGGATGTATCATGGAAGTGACTGAGTGGCCTCCACATCACAGACGGTCATCATTGTTCCTGCCAAGGCAGAATTTATGGAGCTTTGTTTAACTTAATGTGCACCTTGAAAGAACACAAAAGGATTAACTTCAAATTGACTTCATCCAGCCAGTCCAAATGTCTTGTTGTTACAGATGTCCATGACAAAGCCAAATTGGGACGGACTTCTAAGGGAGGCCAGAAGAAGGCAGAAACCACCACATGTTTCCACATGTCCTTTCTTCCTCTGCTGTCTTCTCTGAACTATCCAGTGGTCATTCATAGGCACAGCAAACACAGTTAACAAGACTTTCTAAAACTGACCACTTCAGAGAATATAGCAAGAAAAAAATTACATCTTCACATGAACTTTCAACAAAACAACCAAGAGCCACAAAATTATCTGTGGCTGTCATCTTATAATGTGTGGAACATTTGAAGGCCCCGTTTAAACTGTGAAAAAGATCCATAAATCAAAAGCCGTCTCTTCTGATTCTATTATTTCCAATGTTTCCAGTTGTTAGCTAACCTTAGGTTATGCAACATCTGTTTGTTCATTTTACTCCCTCTGTGTATAGCTGTTTCTTGCGAACACGTTCTTGGCTGTCAGCTCTATGTGTGTGAGAATCAGGCAACATGTGGTTGACTTACTGATGAACTTGTTTTGCATAGCCTCCAGCAGTGCTTGGTGGGCATCTTCAGACTGCATGGCAGCAGAGCATTCCCGTGCCAGCATGGTGCGAATCAGATGCTCTCCACAGCCTGGCAAAAGACACACAGACACCGCTGACCCTTTAACATTAACTTGGATTATTTCCCTTCTTTGTTGCAAGCCTGCGTGCCTCAATCGCAACTGCACAAGGTAGAGAGATGTAGCGCACACAGTACACACCATTTATGCCCAAATATCCGAGGCACATAAAGGAAAAAAGAAAAATCGTACTATTTAAACTTCAGTCGTGTATGGTATTAATCACATTTTGATGTATACCATCTTGATATTTAAGTGATTTTGAACAGACCAGTATGTATGAGCACTTCCTGATTAACATTTGTAACACTATGCTTTGATATTCAAAACCTATTAAAAATATCATCTTTTTCCAATATATCTTTTTATGAAGTTTCATATCGCAAAATGAAAGGATTTGATTTTTCAGCTCATGCAACACATTTGTGCTACTGCAGTCAATTTGGCACCTTCCTCTCAATGTCATTAAGTTTTATTATTTCAGGTCAAGTTGACAGGCCCTCGGGGCTGCCAAGTGCAGCTGCCTTGCTCAAGGGCACACTGACAGTAATTGCTGAAGGAAGGTTTAGGTTTCACATTCAGCTCTCCTGCCCAGATTCCCAGCTGGTCTGGGAATTTGAAATAGCAACCATCCAGTATGAAGTCCACCTCTCTAAACTCTGTGCTGGCTCACTGCACAACTGCAGTGTGTGTGTGTGTGCATACCTGCAACATTTATGCATCAATTTCATGTTTATTAGACTGATATTTATGTGCAGCCATAATATGTATTTTTAGAGGCAAGATGTTCACAATTAGACTTAATTGGCCAAACACCAAAAGTATGTGTGGATTAAAAAAGAAACTATTTTTATGCTGGCTAAAACTGTGGAGTCAAAACTTGAAAGTGGTGGGGTATAAGTGACTGCATGCCAAATGTAACACTAACTATTTAATCTCAACTTCAAACAATACTCAGAAACAACGCTACAGTGTAAAAGTTTTGACTAAACTCATTGAAAGTAAAAGTCTCCATGGACTCTAACAACCTCAATCTGCTGTCTGCCTGAATCTGCCTGCTCTTATGCTGCAAATGGTACATAGAGTAAGGCGTTTAACCAAACCAGGAACCATAAAAAGTATGGGCAGCTTCTACAAATGTCTCACCTTGCTCTCTCCCACTTCCAAGTCAAAACACAGCAGGTGTGCTTTTGTTTTTATATCTTAGACAATGTTCTATATAATGCCTAAAGGACCAACAATAAAACCAAAACCTTGCTGTTGTTAGGGAAGTGACAGATAATAAATGTATGCTGCATGCTTATTATATGATCTTTCTCAAATGTAAACTCTGCCCATACTCAGGAAAAAGACAAGAAATCTAAAAGTAAAAATAAAAGACATCTGGCAACGGGCTCTGTGAAAACCCGTAAAGACTTGTTGTTTCTGTAAACACAAACGAGGGCCTCATAAAATATCAGGTAACTACAACAAAACTAAATGTAGTTGGGTAACTGTGGAGAACAGATGCCTGGAGCAATTTGAAGTTCTTATTTATTGGGAGCAGAATGTCCGACTGGCCAGGTACTGTGCATTTTGCAATGTGTTTACCGTGACCAACGTTGTCTCAGGAGAACTCAATATTATGGCAGCACAAACACATCTGACCTGGAAGTGTAGCAAAACGGCCAGACTAAGGCAACGGAAGAGAAATGTAAAAATAAAGAGGCCAACAAGCAGAGATACTGTATGTGACAGCCAACAGCACCATGAGTAAACACTGAAGTTAATGGGCTGTTCTCTGACTGGCCACAGCAAAGAAAAGGCCAGATGAAGCAGTCAAAGTATATAAAACACCGACCCACATGAGCTGCACATTACAAAACAGACTAGAATGAGTGGTGGGAGGGAGGGAGGGCAGATGGGCAAAGTGGTGGTGAGGCAAATGAAAGAAGGAGTGACACATAGGGTGAGGATCATACTCCACGTGTCAGGATGAAAATGATTGTTTTTCAGTTTCTTTTGATGGGAATGCCTTTCATGTTAGGAAATTAAAAACAGGTGCTGCACTGGAACACACATTATGTTCCCCATACCCATAAGGAAATCATCTTTTTTTTTAGCAACATCAAAGGCAAAGCCACAATATAGGAAGAGAGGATGAGGTGAAAATACTTACAGAGAAAATATCTACACTTCATCTAGTTAAATAATTGATGAGCAACAGACGATTACAAAGACAGTGGTCCTATGCTGCTTGTTTAGTGTAATACTGTACATACAGGATAGATCAGTTTGACTCAGGACTTATTTATCACCTTTACACTGCAGTCCACAAGAAAGGGACAGACCTTTAGTACCACATGCAATTGACTGTTTACAGTATCAAAATTTACTTCACTCTATGTCAAACTACCTGGATGTAAACAACATATAAAATGGTAGGTTGCCATTTTTGTTTAAATAAAATGTGCCAGAGAATGTCCATAGATTGAGGCATATGTTTTTCTAGGCCTTATAAATAGTAGATGGTATTTTTGGTGCGTCAGAAGACCAGTTGTTATTATGGTACAAAATCCTATAACCCTATTATAGCTTAGACTAAATAATAGGTTTGGTGTGACTGTTTTTGAAACACATGCTGAGATTTCTCACTGATTGCTCATCATTCAAACAGACAAGCTTTATGGTGCAAAATGTTGCTTATATTAGTGGTCCAAGTACATATGACTCAAACTTCAGCCTGTCTGATCAAATCATCTCATCTGCACTGAGATGCATTAAGTTTCAGATCCACATCAAAAGGTTTTAATGTACCCCAGAAGCTATGTCACAAATGTCTATGCATCTTAAAGAAGTGGGCTAATATACCGTAGCCTCGCTGCCTTGCATACAAAAATATACAGCTCAAAACCAGCAACACTGCTTTCAGCTACAAGAAAAACGCACTTTATTTTTGGGAACACTAAAGCATGCTTGTATACATTGTATACAAACGTTCAAGAAGAAAGTAACTTGTTTTTGCTTCCAGATTGATCCTGGGAGCAAAGGATGCCTTTGTCTAATTAACTCTCTGTATTCGTGCTGGAGGACACACACTCCATGATCCTGTGTGTGCTGCCAGCAGAATATGGGTGGAAAGAGGAAGGTGGCTGCTGTTGTTTCAGTAGAACAAGAGAAATATAAAGATTTTTAGTCAGATTTAGACTTAACTTTTGTAGCTTTGAATACATCTTGACATTTAAGACCATTTTAGCAAAGACTGATAAAAGAAAAGTGTTGTTTACACTGTGCCTTACAAGGCCTTTTTCAATATGAACTTTGAAAAATTGTCCTGTGTGATGAATGTGATGTTTTAAAATCCAGGGCTATCAAAGGAGGTCTGATTGATCATCACTACTACATGAAAGGGCAATCCACTAAATAAGATTGCCAGTTGGCTTAGCTCAGCTTTTTTGCATAAGGGGAAACAATAGCAACCACCTACTTCCTCCCGTCTTCCCCCGAAAGCTGACACAGCAGAAAGAAAGACAGGGAGGGGGACAAGCAGTAAGTGACAGGTGACGGCTATAAATCATTGCTATCGCACATTATGCCTGAGGTGGGAGGGTAGTGAGGTGAATATCAGAGGCTGAGTACAAATGAAATAAGTGACAGTGTAGAGGATCTGAGTTAAATACTTACTAGGCATGTACTGTAAGAAAGTTTACAATTTACTTTTTTCTTTTTCAGCCATTTAAAATGATCTTTAACCATAAATAATAACACATGTGACAAAGGAACAA
Organism: Selene dorsalis; assembly: GCA_900303245.1. Taxonomy (NCBI): domain Eukaryota; kingdom Metazoa; phylum Chordata; class Actinopteri; order Carangiformes; family Carangidae; genus Selene; species Selene dorsalis. The sequence continues at coordinate 66,575 of OMNW01013531.1, read as the reverse complement.
AAACACAACATGTACTGCAGAAATATACTATCTAGGTTTAGACAACACCACTTGAATGTTGTAAATGTACCATCTTCTGCTGCACTCCCAGCAGTTCTCCTTCTGTGATATCTACAGCAGGTGTCCCATGTCAAATGTCATTGCAAATCCAAAGAGCTTTGCAATGCACCTGGCATGCAGCTGACTAACAAAGACTAGGGAATGATGACTCAATCATCGGAGGAAGTGACTGATGAGGATCATGCCACAGGAATGGTTGGAGGTCATTGGAAAGTATTATCAGGCTTTTTGAAGCTTGACTCACTGAGGCTAAATATGAGGTTCAAATTAAATATCTATTTCTGATTCATATAATCTCCATGACAAACGGCAGGCTGGTGGTGAACATGAATGGAAAAGTCACGTACACACAACTGGGAAGCTGGTTGGAAGAGAATGTGCTGTAGTATACCTGAGGTACTCACTGCTGTAGAGTAAGGGTTCATGTTACGAGCATTTTCGGCCCAGCAGCCACATCCGTAATGAGCGGCCTGAGAAAAGAGAGAGCATTTTAAACACATGACTGTTTGCTGTTGTTTTAGTTGTGGTATTTGTTTTTAACCAGTACTGTAAATACTGCAGATTCTCAAATAATGACTGAGAGTAAAACATACTCATACAAATAAAATCCTCAAAAACCTAGAGTGAACACTGAGGTGGTCATTTCAGCCTAATTTATATTTCCACATCATTAACTACATTTGAGCAGCATGCCATGCACTCTACTCTTGCTCTGAGCCTTGGCTTTTTAAAAGTGTTAATAAGGTTAAGGCAGTAAATCCTATCGGTTCATTCACTCCACTCAGCCCTCATTGTTAAATTGATGATTTTTTCATCCAGTTAAGCTTCTGTTAATGCAAACTCATAACTTCCTGCAGCTGGCCTCAACATAAAAGACTTCCAGCACAGAAATGTTTCACTGGGGTTGTTGAGTTTGTATCACCATTTCAAAAAAATGGAGCATACAACATGGGGATGATCAGAGTGAATTCTACTGTGGCAGATAAAAGGAAGGGAATCTAAACTTAAGCTGTGTTCATTACATCAAACAGCAGCAATGTTAGAGAAACACAGCAAAAGGGAAAATAAAGCTGGTGGGCTTCTTTGGTAACAGATGTTCACTGGCTAATCTTATCTGCTGCTTTCAGCCTGTCTAAAGCTGCACCGATGACTTCATTTTGGCCACTAGAAAGCATAAAACACTCCAGAACACACAGCCCTGGCGCATTATCACCTAAATAAATCACTAGTATTAATGTGATGGCAAGAAATTGCCAACAATCTTTTCATTGGCATTGTGTTTACGGCCACTTCAGGACAAGCCACATACCAAGCTTTTTTAAAGCATTTTGGCCATTTAACACTTGCCTTCATAATAATAAAGTTCTGTCTGCATGCACGTCAGCCGCTTTCTCCGGCACACCTTGTACAGTGTGATTCCCAGAGACAGCTGCTCAAATTACCCAAATCCCCTGCGGTTTATATGTTGTGAACTTCCCACTTCCCAGTAAGATAAATACTTTTTTACGGTTTCTACCAGTGTGTGCCGTTACCTAAAATTATCTGTTTTTTTCTTAGTTTCTTGGCTTAAAATGTCTGTCTGAGGAAAAGAGTTGCTAAAAAGCAGACATAAGTATGGCAGCATAGTGATATTTTTTTTCCCTATATATAGAGAGTAATATAGAAATATAGAGAAATATATAGAAATAGAATAAAGTTCTTGACAAAGACATGGACAGTAGACAAATGAGAAGAGGGTCTGACTACCTGACCAACCCTGCCGGAATGTTTCATGGCCAGGCCTCCACTGGACACGGCTGCAGCTACATTCCCCTCCAAGTCCACCACCACAGCTCCCACCGTGTCGAGACAACCTGAACCATTTTCCTGCATCACAGTAAGTGGAGGAGTCACATGAAGACAAAAACAACAAATTTATACAAATATATATTTTATATGAGAAATGTTGTCATGTGGAAATTCAGGCAAAACATGGAGGCAGAACTCCAAACATTCACATCGTCATCTTTGACCAAGGACAGATTCCAGACAAGAAATACCGCCTGGTTGTTGTATGTCTCCACCTTCAAGCCAGACTGAAGTATGCTAAGGACAACCAGGAGAAAGATAATGCATACTGGAAGCATGTCTTTTAGTCAGATGAGATGAAGCTAGAACTATTTGGCCATAGACACATTGCTCATGTTTGAAGAAAGAAGGGAGAGGCGTATAACCCAAAGAACACTGTCCCCACAGTGAAACTCGGTGGTGAGAGTATTATGCTGCGGGGATGCTTCAGTGCGTCTGGGGCTGGGAATCTCATCAAGGTGGAACGGTGATGAGGAAAGAAGAATATGTGAAGATTTTGAAAGAAACCCTTAAGCAGTTAGCAGTAAGCAGTCAGCAGTACTGGGTCTGGGTTGTTGCTATCTCTTCCAACATGACAGTGAACAAAAACATAGGTCGCTCCTAGAGAAGAACTACCTCCAGAGGACCAAAGTGAATGTTGTTGACTGGCCTGCACAAAGCCCTGACTTGAATCCCATTAAAAATCTGTGGGGTGGACTGAAGACAAACAACTGCACGCTGTTATCCAGCAGAAAGGATACACACCTGACTATTAGCATGAGGGGGGCTAATAATTTTGTTTTTCTCTGTGTGCAAAGTAAATTAAATCAAGCGTTCAAAATAAAGCTATGATGTTTGAAAATCTTCGCTCTGTTTAACAGCACTTGGGAAATACTTACAAAAAAGTGAAATTTTCATAGGGGGGCTAATAATTTCGTCCTCAACTGTATATTGCATTCACTAGAATGGGACACACATGAGGTCATAGTGACCTTGACTTTTGACGACAAAAACCAAAATCGCTTCATTCCTATGTCCATGGGAACATTTGTACCAAATTTGTGGTAATTCCCTTTAGGCGTTACTGAGATATCGTGTTCGTGAGATGGGACAGACAGACAAACAACCTGAAAACATAATTCCTCGAGCCCCAACTGACGCCAGCATTAAAGGAATAATCAAGACTGTGCTGCATGAATTTCTGTCACTCTTACTTGCCCTTCATATTTCGGCAAAGAATGTACGTTTGTGCTTTCAATCAGCTGTTCCCCTTCCCTGATTGCAGTTTGCTTTGGATGTGACTTCTTTGTGAACCATCATGACTCAGACTACATGATAAATTCAGCTCTACAGAGTAAATATGCAAAATGGCATCATGTTACATGATCAGGGCTCCGCTCCTACCAGTAACTGAGGTAGATCATTGAACCTTGGACTAAAGAGGCAGAGTAAAAACAAAGCTGCAGCATTTCTCATCTGTCCTACGCACTCCTAAATCAGTCCTGTCTCTAAGATTTTGAGGCCAAATACCACCAGAGCCAGACATTTCGAAATGCTACAAAGACCATCTTGTCACTCCCTGTCAGTGTCCTTAAATGAAAAATAAACAGCAAATAATGACTGTGAAATCTTTGGAATTATAATGATATTCTTTCAGTTTTTCTAAACAATGCTACAACAATACACTGTCATGAGACAGGTGCCTATATTCCACTGAAAAAAAGAATGGAAAGATTTTATTGCTTGGCGAATAGACAGAGGTAAATAAAAGAACCCTGCATATGATAATTTAAACCAGATTTGCGGCAGTATGTTTTTTTGCTAAATCCACAAGTCAGCAATTCATGATTAAAATTGGTTATTTCCGCTTGTAAAAACGAAACATAAGGTAGATGCCAGCATCCTCTTATATGAGCTAAAACTCTAAGCACATAGGCACCATGAGAACACTCATAGTTCCAGTATTAGTTCTATCAAATTCAGTATGAGCTCAACCGCACAAGTGGTCACATATTAATCTTTAATACTGCAGGTCAAGCAGTTCTTTATAAACAAGTCAGTGACAGATGAGACCAGAGGGCAAGTTAGACCTCAAACTCTCATTTGGCAAACTTGTCATTTGACACAAAAATCAATCATATATTACTTGAACATGCCTAAATCAACAAACAGTCCATCTCAGTTGTTAGTCTGTCTTTTAATGGATGTATCATTAATACTGAGGATTGATGTGACTGAACTAAATAAACAATATTGCTGTACAAAAACAGCTCCAGTGAAGCATTAAGGGCTGTGGCCGTCGGTGCATTTTACACCATTTAACACAACTCACATCAGAACCAAGATAAACTCGCCCAGCCTTTTCTGTGCTGCTGCCACTGCTTGTGACTTCACAGCAGAGTGAGCCGACTCTCAGCTGCTTTCACCTCAGCTCATCATCAGGCCACTCTCCACCTCTGCTGCTCAGGGCACTGAAACTTAGCACTACCTCTTCTGAGAACTGTCTCTCCCTGCAACTGAGTAATGCCATATCTGTCAAAACACATACAGAGTTGATTTGATCTTTTTATAGCCTGGACCAGCGACAGCCCAGCACCACGTCTCTGAAAGGCTGTCACTGAGTCACTGAACTGAGTTTGTGATGAAGTTGCACCATTGGTTACTAATTACCATGCTAATTAACCTTTTTTGGGATATTTCACGACTTTTCCATCTGGCTTTAGCTACTTTCCATTGCAGCATTTCCTCTAAAATACTAGCTTTTTTTGGCTTCCTCTGGTTAAATTCAATCTGGTGTTGTATTTTCTCATACAAAGCAAACATCTGGTTCAGAACCTGCATGCATCATAAAACTGACTGAGCATCCAAATTGAATCATTAGTAAACACATCTATAGATTGACCGATGCCCCACAGTCATGATGAATTTTGAGTGAGGCTTGTGTCCCTCTAACTTTCTCCCTTCTTACCTTTATAAGTCTTAAGCCTAATATTACATGACAAACATTTGAACAGTTAATAACTCTGGCTTCCTCTCAGAACACAATCCACATATGTGGGTATTTGTTGCTTTACAGTGTTATTATTGCATTGACTGTAGTAAATTCTATTTGGTTTGTTCCAAGAATCAGTCCAGAGGTGCAAATCCCCCATGCTTGCTTAAAGAACTGTTACTTAGTTTGCAGCAGTTGTCTTTCAACTTTACTGCAGCTTGAGAATGAAGCTGTTCTTGTAAAGAGCAGCAGAGGAATTAGATGCATATTAGATCTCATCTGATATTTCTGTAAATTCTGAATGGGATTAAGGAGATGCTTTTAGGTTTTATTTTGCTTGTCCAGGGAGACTAGGATTGGCCACATGCTGTTATTTGCTAACCATTGGTACAGAACATTTTGAGTTGCCTCTGGTTTGATGGTGAGGTGTCAGGCCAAACTAATACAAAATCAGCAGGAAGAGCTGGGTCCATTGTCACTGAAGTGCTGCTGCTGAGACAGAATAGACCTAATGCAGTTCAAGTAAGCATTCTTACTGACAGTGCTGTACTCACATTTTCACTTGATTGTCTCCTTTTCTTTGTCTGATTATGTCCTGTGTCCATTTCCTCTGCCAGCTCCATCTTTCTCTTGTTCCTCTTGTACGCAGATAAACTGAACTCTGCGTGTGACAAAATGTTCTTTTTCTACTGCATTTACATAACTTCATGATTGTTTAAACAGCTTTTCAGCTACAAAAAAAAATGCATTTCTTCAGAGATTTATTTCAGAATAAGTGCAGCAGTACTCACTGGTGGCCATTTTCTCTGAAGGGCATGGTGGTATTCCATGGCTGACAGCCCAGTCATGCGCTCCTCGCCCCACTAAAAAGCTAATAAAAGAGTGAAAATTAACAAGTGGATACAGTCACATTAATACGAAATTAATTAATAACCATGATAATCACCAGGGTGGTATTCTGCCAGCTGATAGTTTCCCTTTCTGTGCTTCACTCAGTAGACGGTTTGCAACTAAGACTGGGTTCTTAATACCTGAAGGAAAAGTGAGAATTATTCAAGGGCTAGCAGTTCATTAGATGTGCTTTATTATCATGTAAACAAATCAAAACAGTCAGCTTATGATTACCCTTTGCAAATACATAAAGTCATCAAATCAACATGAGCAAAATAATGGATTTAAATTAGAAAACAGGAGTTGTTGAAAGACTAAATCAGGAATCTTTCTGTGACCTGTTGAGTTTCATACTGCAGGTGAACTGAATGTGATTTGTTTGGAATAAATCTAAAATTAATTTGTTAAAAGGCATCAAGGAAAACTAATCCTGAGTGTGGCATATGAATTAATGAATGACATTTATTTATTCACTTAAAAGTAAAAAGTAAAAGGAATCAAGTCTAATTCATTAAAACATATAACAGATAGAGACTTGGCTCGTTGGCATTACATCCAATTGACTGAACTACACTGCCACAAAAACATAGAAGTGTTACATAAAACTCGAAACATGCAATAACTCACCACTGATGGCTCCTACGGCTCCGTAATGCAGTGACTTCCCATCCATGATACTAGCATCACATTCAATTTCTCCTGACAAATTAAGGTTGGATCCCATGCCCGCGTTTGTAAAAGGAGAATCCTGAGAACAGTTGAGACATGCAGACGCTACAATTAAACTTCATTTGCAATGAGCCATGATGTCGATGCTGAAGGAAAGCCATTCCTTTGCTAAAAACGTCAAAATAATATCTTTTTATGATCCTACGTCTAAATTGCATTTTTGTTCAAGATAATGCATACAGTACACGCTGTACTTACTACTTTTTTATAATCACTGATATTGCTTTCAGGTTCCCTGTGTGCAGACACTTTTTATGGTTACTCTCAAAAAAGTCTGCACTGCACCTCTCTGTACATGTTCATCCACGTAAAGACATACAAACATCAGTTAGAGTCATAGTTTGTCATCCTTGCATGCATTTAGGTTGTTGTTTTTTTTAATTCAACCTTCGTTTAAAATAACTGTTCTGTATATGTACTGGTAGAGTTGAATTTCGAAAAGAAAAAAAAAAGTTATAATTAAAAGTAATAATGGTTTATATCGTCAAGCCTAGGTCACAATCAACTAACCTCAAGTTCAACCAGTGCTGCTGCCACTGCTTCCACGGCAAGAGCCCCTGCTTTGAGCTGGTCCACAGCCTGTAACAGATGGATTGAGACTTCTTTTTGAAAACAAAACTTTCCTGTCAAAACACCAAATATACCTTTATGTTCATTTTGGCTTACATTACCTTCCTTCACCTAAATCAGTTATGTAACACAAGATACTATATGGACAGAAATGATTTATCTTAACTTTTTCCATAGGACTTACTTATTGTTGTTATTCTCTAGCCCCTACATAATCACACAACTACTATCTTTATTTTCTGCCATTAAACAATTACAACAAAAATTCTTTAAAAAGTTGTTTGAGCAATTGACCTTGGAAAAGTAAGTTCGATTTAAGCTTCATCAAAAGCTCAAACTGGGAGATGAATTCATTTCAAAGCAAGAGGAAGTTGTTTTTTAGTTTTAAGGATGGAAGGAACCTGAAACTACGGAAGGAACAATGAATAAAATTAAAGTCAAGTAAACTTTGAGAACCTGCTTTAGAGTGCCAAAGAACAAAGAGGTCCTTCCAAAAGCAAAATGATTTTAATACAGCCAAACGAAAACTGGAGGGATTTCAAACTAAGAACAGTAGAGTGCTCCTGTGGTACAGCCAATTCACAAATTGGAATCCCACTGAAAATGTACAGAATGACATCTGTTCACAGATGCCCCTCATCCATCATTTTCAAAACATTTGCCACATGTCAAGAAAAACTATACCCTTTCAAAAGACACAGGACCCATTGATAAAACAAGAGCAGACCACATCTGTGTGTAAAAATGTGGCAGAGAAAAGTTAAACACACTTCAGCATCAAGAAGCTTTCAATTACCAATTGGTTGTGACACTAGACTAGATTTTACAGTCAGAGCAAGTAAATCAACCATCAGTTCAGTCTTCATTGTATGGATGAGATCATATTCATTTCTTATCTCCCACTTAAAAAATGAGTTTGACGCATGGGTCACAGCAGAATTTTTTGGTAATATTTTAAATGTTATTAAAGAGGAACTACACAGGATACATTTTTAACTTAATCAAAGAGCTTTGAAGTAATTGTGATGGTTAAATCAATGACTTGTAACTTGTTACAGGGAGAATGGAGACTCTCTGCCTTAGCTTCATTGAAAGCAAATGCACATGGCTGGGAGGAGGGTTAGCCAAACAGAGGAAAAGCGACCAGACTTACATAGTTCCCATTTAACACCAACGTAGTCTTTATTATTAGGAAAAAAATGCACATTTAAATATAAATGTAAAAATGTATTCTTTGACAAAAGCACTGAAATGTTACTTTAATTTTTGACAGACGCAATTTTGTCCTGTTGCTCTGAATTCTACTATCCAACATCAAATAATATGAAAAGTCAAATTATTGGGATTGAAATGAATCCAACTTTACTAACATTCAATTTAGAATAAAACAGATTGTGTGCACAAAGAGTACAAAGTTATGTTCCTCCGTTCCACACACACACATACATTCTACAAATTACAATGGTGATACCAATAAAGTAAACTTACGCGCTGGCAAGCTCTTTTGCACACATGCTTGTACTCCTTTGCCTTAGACTCAGAATGGTATCCTGCTCCTGAAAGTAAAGAATGGGAAAGGGTTAAATTCATAAAGTGACAATATAAAGAAGGATGTTAACTATTTGACTTCAGTCTACTTGTTTACAAAGGTGTGCACAATTACCTGCATGTACTAAGACAAATCCACCAACACCTTTTGATTTTTGATGTTTGCTTGATTCTTGTTTTTTGGTCCATGCATTGAGCAGGGGAGAGGAGGGCTGCTGCTCTTCAGCAGAATTCATTAGACTTTCCATAACCCCTGCATAACTTGACAAGCCTATCATGGCCTATCAGACAGTGGTAAGAAAATCATTTTCACGGCACACCTATGACAGAAAAGGAAATACAAAAATAACACGTCATGGATAATGTAGGACAAGATGGTTTAACATTTTTCATGTATAATATATAAAAAGAGTTTTTTCACAAAGTTGCATGATTGGATAAAGAATTAGAAGCTGCAGGATATGCAAAGAAAATCATATTGCTTATATGTGAGTAGAAATAGTCAGTTTTGCTTTTCATTTTAACTTACAAAATATAAAATTGATGGTGATTCTTTGTATCAAGCAAACATGTCCCTTCAGGAGAATGTGATTTGTTGGCCATGTGACACATTAATAAAAATAAATAAATAAAAAGCTTCTCATATTTTTCTGGACAGCCCTAACGCAAACGTTTGGCCACCCCTGCATGAGTGTTGTTGTTGCTGTTGTTTTTAAAGTAGGTGTGTAGATGTAAATACCCCTGAAGCAATCTTTTCACCTCAAAAGATAAGATAAGTAACACCAGAAGCTCTAAGTCTCTTAACCATGGTGGAAGTTCAACATGATGACTGTGTCAGTCAACCTGAAATAGCCTCAAGCTGAACATCAGCAAAATCCAACAGTGAACGACCCTTAGCTGGCAACAAGAAAACACTCTGAAGCTCTGATACCTGCCACAGTAACAGGCTTTAGCCGATAACACTGTTACTACATGCACGCACTAACAATGGTGTCTTAACTAACAGAAAGATCATGTAACACATGGCCAACATTGTGATTAATATCATGCAAAAGCGCGTTATTCATGATCCACAACACTACAATTCAAAGCTTGCACTAAACACTATATATTTCAACATCAATGGTATCATCCATCTCGTTAACGTAATTTGACATTATCAACTTCTCAAACAGTTCCTGTTGTTAATGTGCCGTTAGACGTGTCCAGTTAAAGTTTGCGCTGATAAACACACCTTACTTGATTTGTGCTACGCTTTTATTTAACGAGTAAACTGTGTTAATACAGTCAGTCAAATGAGTTTCAATTTCATGTCAAGCGAACAGTGTTGTCGTTAGCTTGTTAGCTAACCGCTCACTTATCAACAAAACAAGCTCAACTTACACTTTGCGGTCCTCTCCTGTCTGTCAGCGACACATTGCCCAGTGACCTCCACGTGATCCCACATGTGTTAAATGCACGCGAACAGTAGCTGGATTCATAAATCTAACTAAGACAAACTTTGCTGTCACACACTTTCACCCCACTGTGCTATCCATAGCTAGTTAGCTAAAGCGTACCAAGTACTTCCTGGTTCAGATACACGTTGCTAAGGAAGTGCGTCCAGCGCAAACATTGGTACACGTGGATGAGGCTGCACAAACTAGGACCTGGATATTGCTTCAGAATACAATAAAATGAAATGCTCTTGCAAGTATGCCTTTTTCCTTCGGACGTGCACGCACAAAAATACATGCAAACAAAGTACAGAGGATGTAAAACCATGCAGAATTCAACAACTTACAGCATGGAATCATTTTAATTTTGCACGATTTGACATTTCCATTTATATTAGGCTTACCCTTACCCCAGGTACAACTTTGTCTGTCATTATCTTTAGCATTAAATGAGGTCTCCAGTGAATTCTCATATGACTGCCATGAAATGATCTCACTCTGCAGAGAGTCTGTTTTTAACATGCTTTAACTACACTCAAACACACTATATATTTTCATTTGCCAGCTTCTGAGGTATCTGACCTCACTGATAGTAGATGTTAGTGGATACAGTAAGTGTCTATGGTGCTCATAGCATTGAAAAAAAAAATATTTTATTTGTTTGTGTGTGTTGTCTGTTTTTACTGCAACATTTCATTTCCATTTCTTTATGTCCTCTTATTCTATATGACCAACTGAGTCATTATCAAGAATTATTAGAATGTGCCTCCAGACTGCAAGCAGAAACCATTAAACAGAGGGGAGGTTTTCACTTTTCACTTTTCACTTTTGTAGTATTTTTTTTTACAAGGTTTACATTTTAAAAACATGAAATAATACTGACATGATTATTATGATCATACATGTGAATTAAGACCAAATCTGTGTTTTTCTCTTCATGACATGACTGAATGTCTACTGGCTAGTGAAACTGAGGACATTAGTGTCCTTTGAATTATTCTATGACAGATTTCTGTATAACATCTTGGAATCTAACATCTTTTTTCTTAGTTGTTTCTGTTGGATGAAAGAGGCCCAGGTTTGTGCCCAAGACAAAGTTTTGACCGCTTCATGGGAAATATCAACTCTGCCCAACAAGAGTGATGAAGAGCTGGAGATGTTGGTGAAGACTCAGAAAGTAGACATTTTTTCAAACCATAACAACACTTGATGGATTCACTGAGGGATGTGGTGGAGAGATACACACAGCCCATTTTGGACGGCTCAGATCATCCATGTCATGGCACCTTGATGGACCAGGAAAGCAGCGGTGGTGGATATAGAAGATCCTTTGTACCTTTAGCCATTGGGCTTTTTTGATTTTTATAAGAGATAAACCTGAATTGGCTCAAAAATAGTATATAAGTATAGTATAGTATAGTATAGTATAGTATAGTATAGTATAGTATAGTATAGTATAGTATAGTATATATTTTGGACATGCAATTATCAACACAGAGTACATCTGAATAATTCTGAGTTTCATAATGACAGTTCACTTCAACAGTTTTGCTGCACATTTCTGGATACTGTCAGGTTGAATAACTGAGAACGTTCATCCGTTCTTAAGAGATATTTTTAGTCCAAGGGTAGGGCCCACAACTCCAGATCAAGTCAACAGTAATCACTAAGCTATCTTTGAACAAGAGCAGGGAGATGGAGAGAAGACTAGGACGTGCTTGTAGTAGAACATGGGCACTCTGAAATGCTGCTTGCGAGTTTGCAAGGCAGCAAAAATGACTCAGTGTTTCATTATTGCTAGACACAGGTAAAAGGGTGAGATACGGAGTACTTAGTATCATACTTGAATGAGCTAAAGATCTGAAAATCAGCTCTATTTCTTCAGAATTTGAGTTATTATTAAACCACACTGAGAATTACCTCAGCATGGAGCAACAAATCAGTTCATAATCCCTGATGACTGAAAATCAACACAAAACCTATATCATTATTGATCTGAAACAGGCGCTTTTAAGTTGATGGCCTGTGCAGACGTTGCACGGGTGGACCAAAACAAGCACATTCCTTAATCATAATGTGCAGCATAATGTTATTTGTTTTGGATCAAGTCAAAGGAGATGAAAGAGCACCATTGAGCAATTAATGGAGAGAGAGCTGGGGCCAGAAGAGGGGCCAGCAAGCCTTTAGGGGGTGGCTTTAGTATCGCATGCCATCAAATCTCTGTGGAAACTTCTCCTTGCTGTTGTTAATGGTGTGCAGAGGAAACTGCCAGTTCAGCTTTAATAGAGGTGTTATCTGTTATGACCACACAGGCGGCAGACATGATTCATTTGAGGCGCTCTCCACCTCTTCATCTTGAAACAAATTTAACCTTGCACTGGCTATTTGTGAGCTGAAACAAGCTACAAAACGACCCCACCATAACCTCTGAAATTAAGCAGCTTAGCAAGTTACTTTCAGAATGCTACAGACCCCATTGCTTTAAGATATCATGAGAAATTACATTCCTTCCACAAAGGAAAGATTAGAACTGAAATGCCTTCGAAAAATAAATTCACCTAATGGTCAGATTCTTGAAGGAAAGGGGCATTGTGCTGAGCTGGATTGTTGTAGTGTGGCTGTGGCATGGATAGAAGGCCAGAAGCAGAAACTTCTGCAGCATTAAGAGTGAGTAATACAGTGTCTGTAATGGTATTTTTTCTGTGGGTTTTAACCCTCCTCAAATCCTCTGGCACCTGGCAGGCAAGGTAGTTGCTCATTTGGGTGAGTAACTCTGTCTGTGAGTATTTGCATAGTCACAGGGAACATGTGATATTTTGATTTGTTTAAGGAGACTGCAGCAATGGATTAAACAAAGTTTCCATCTTTTTTGTAATTCTTTAATCTTTTGTTTAATAAAAAAAAGAGAACAAGTCAAAGTTTAAAACACTATTAAAATATATAAAAAGAGTTACTGCGCTGGAAAAATGGAAATGTAAAGCTACATATCAACATTTTATAAGTAGAATTATCCTGCAAAGCAAACTGTTGATATATAGAAGCCGCATAAGTTTGGATCACTTATGTGCATATGCTTTGAACATCTGAACATCTATCCACACTAAATCTATTCAGCTTGAGTTCAGCCAGCGATCAGGGAGGAATTCCTGCTGCTTTGAGCAGGCAGAAAGCAGGCGTGCTCTGGTGTGAAGAGACATGCTGGATGGGGGCTTTATTAAATAGACTAAAATAAACAGAGGGAGTCGTTGCAACACATTTTGCCAAAGCTACAACCCACAGGAATCCTGCAGGAAAAGAATACTCTCAGTGTGATGCTTTTTTAATCCAACCCCAAACCCATTCGAAGGATGTAGACTAAACAAAGTACCATTCAGTAAACCACTATATTCACATCAATACATCACAATGCGTCTCATGACAAATTGCTCTTGCAGTTGAATTACAGACTAGCAGAGAGTGTGAACTACAACAAAAAATTACAAATAAAACAAATTGCAAGGCCAGGAATGTGAAATGCTTTTGGAAAATTAGAAATATAAGACATTAATATCCAATTCTAAGATGAAGTGCAGTCGCAATAACAACAGAAAACAGGAAAGCTGAGTAAGAGTAAAAAAGTTGATATTATTGTGCCAAAAAATATTGCTGTAATAAATGTAAGTGATAATGGTTCAAAAAAGTAATACATTTGTGAAACACTCTTTAATATTCATAACCTTTTACAGGAACTTTAGCTTGGTCTAAAAGTAATAACATGAATTTATTGTGATTATTCCCTGCTCAGATGAGTCAGAACTCAGGAGCATGCTTCAACGTCAACCTTAAGGTTATTTTAGTTTTTTGTAAAAGATGCAAAAGATGTACAGTTTTGTGATTCTGAGTATATTATGATAGTGTGTATGATATTTTTACTGAAGTCACTGACAAACACAAGTTAATTTACTGTACATAGCTAGAGATTTTTCACAAAGCATTATCAGGGATTTCCCTCCGGCACTGATAATTTATTTTCAAAAAACATAATGTTTGCAGACAGTTGTGAATCAGATTGTGTCTATGCACATATGTCTTCATTACATTAGCCTACTTGATGAAAGTTTTTGGCTCTTTTTGATCAGAATAGTGAGCTGCTGTTCACATCTGTGGAACACATGAGCATAATATACGGCAGGGCACAGTGAATGACATGGACAGACAAATGTGTGATGGAGAAGGTTCAAAAGAAGCCACACAAACCACCACACTATACAGTGTTTTCATGTTATTGCGTCAAAGACAGTGCTAAGTGATCACAGCATAGATTCTCTGACGGAGTGGCCTTGCTACAAATTCCCCTCTTAAATTAGAGCCATTGCAAAGTTTTATGTAAAAAACCTGTGGTGTGTCTACATGTGATTGTATGCAGATTGGCTGAAGAATTATTTTGTTTCCCAGAAATCACCCTCAGCAGGCTTTAATGTGCTGTCCGTGCACACTGTCAAACTGTATCTCAGAGATGTTTCCTTAAACTTTTATTGTCATTGGCAAGTTATGAAAAATTCTATAAACATTAAATATCCCAAGACCACTGCAGAAAGGCCCGTTTTTCATTAGACATCCCCATAGAATAGAATTATTTAGTCTACACTTGAGGTTTGAACTATGACTGTAAAAACAACTAATTCTTGTATTAAGCAAATCATGTGTTTTATCACATGATGATAGTTTCTTCACAGAAATGTACCAGACCCAGTAACCATCAAAGGGCTTATAGATATTGACTTAAGAACATGTATAAACAACAGTTGCCATAATTATAGTTCCTATAGCTTCTGGGCTGACTTAAGTTATGGATAATTCTGTGAATCTCTCTGAAGATAAATGCATCGCTTGCTGTTATTATGTTTCTCTGATCATTAGGTATGTGAAAAACATACCTATCATGCCAACACCAGATCAGACAATGTAATGCTCTTACATGTACATACAGCGACTGACATAATCTCCTTAAACTGTTACCATGACAATAACTATTGCCTACGCATGCTTACACAAATAGATCCTTCCCAGTTTGGAATATATAGATTGCCCTGCAGAAAATCACTATTCACTGGGAATAGCAGCCGAGTTTTATACTTTTGCTCAACTCAAACTATGAAAAGGCTTATAATGGTATGAACTGTATATAAATACTGTAATAAATAAATAAATAAATAAAGCCCAGACAATGCACTGTTATTATTTGTAGATTTATTGTGCTTTGAGTACTCACAAAACAACACAGTACAGTAACACCTTAAGTGATGTTCTACCACTGAGATGATTTTAGAAACATCTTTTTAAGGTTGAAAAACTACATACTGTTGCTTTAAGGCCACCTATACCTACACAGGTGTTTTCAGTTACACTGGCTGATTAGACCACCAATCAAGTTAAAACTACTGTATATTAGGAATAATGTGATGCCACAGATCTCCGTGGATCATTAATGTCAATAACAGGGTATACCGGCCCATTGTAACAAGTGTAACAAAAGTAGAGTGTGACAATGTCTGGACTGTCTTACTGGATTGTACGCAATCTCAAGAACAGGACTAATCATGCAAGCAGACACACATAACCATAATTATAGGCTGGTGTGGTATAGTATAATTGACTAAATTTTATTATATATGTAGTTCATAAGGACCAGGACCCTCCGATTACTACACCACCTACTAATATAAACATAATAAAGAAAGTAGATTGGATTATTGACTCATTACTACTCACTAATTTGGCTAAAAATAGCAAACTCTGAATGATTAGTCTTGAGTCATAAACCTCTCCCAAGCTACATGTGATGCCATCTATGACCACTGGTTATGAACCACACCAGTTTCCCTGCTGAATCATCTAACTATGCACTGATGTTTATAATGCTGCAAGATCGACATCTAGTGGCTTAGTTTGAATAATGCAGGGGCAAAACTGCAATTGCCACTTGAGTCAAATTACTCACCTTGTCTAGACACAGCAAACAATAGTTTAGAGTTTGTCATCCACTTGTGCATTTTGGACTCATGGCCATAAACAAACTAACAAACAAACAAAAACGACATTAGATATCCCTTTTATTTTTAATTAGACCAACACTGATACTTTATTCTACTGTTTTGAACATACAAATTAAATGGTTAAAGTGAAAACTAATGAAGATTTTACACGAACAAATGATGAATTTCTGTGCCAGATACAAGAGCCGATTACTTTGTTTTAATATCCTAAAAAGGGCAGCAGCTCAATGAGATAGAGATCTTTAATTTGACTGTAATATGGGATGTCTGATGAACATTGTAAGAGAATTGTTCTGCCATAAACAAAAATGCAAATCTTTTTGCCCTTTGAAATATGAGTTTTAGCTATAATAAGCCCAGCTAGAGCATAGCTCCTCACTATACTGGCAGTTTACAGTCATAATTATTAATATAGCCTGTTTATGTATACAATTTCAACCAGCGACAGTCACTGAACTGTTTCAGTAAAATAAATCTCAATTTTAAAAATCTGGATCTGGATCATACCAGGCCTTCAGCTTGGATGAAAGACATTTTCCACTCTGAGATAATGTCAGCGGTTTTGGGAGCAGATGGGTTTGGACCAGACCAGAGCTAACACAACAGATGACAGACGGTAGTCTCTGGAACCAGGCTCACACATATGACAGCCTGACTTACTAGTCTGATCCGGTCTATCCTGTGAGTTACTCTCCTCTGCCATAAACAAGGGTTGGTTACCATGCATCTGTGTCCATTTGTATTCAGAATTGTTAAAGTCACACAATAACAAAAGGTTACAAATAAAGGCGAATAACTCAGTCAAGTTGATTATCAGTGGCCACCATATATATATTTCTTTATAATATTGCTGATTTATAATACATTTTATCATTCTATTTTAAATATAGGCTATGATATAGGTTTAAGACTGGGAATAGTATGAGGTGTGATATGTATAGCCTATACATTATAAACAAAATATTAAACAAATTATTATATTGATAGTTTACAGACATGTTAACACCACTGTATGCACCTGTGTCCTACACTTTCATATGCACACTAAAAGGAGATTATAATTCCACTCTAAATCTTGCAAGACACGCTATGGCAGGGTAGCAAAAAAAAACCCAAAAACCTTTATATCTACATACCTAGTATACATTTTTTTTTAAATAAATGTGCACGACGGTTTCCGTGCAGTGATATAAAGCTGACTTGAATGTGTCCAGTATGCGTCCGACTGGCCCGGCTTTACCAGCCCGCTACCTCACACGCCAGGCGGATGACCCGCCGGAAACAGCCTACCCTGCTTCCCCAGTCTGTGGAGCTCGTGTGATTGACTGGTCAGATTAACCAATCAGGCGCCGAATTCTCCGTTCTCGCCGGCCAATCACGTCACCAGGATTTGTACACATAATTTACGGCGCAATCACGGTAGGTTGAGCCGACTGAGGTCTATAGAAATTTGACAGCTTCACAGGTGAGACAACCGTCCAGAGGCTGTTTCACTTTCCATTTCAGTTTGTTCCCGGAACACTATTCACTGTGAGCCTGGGGTTGTCACAGTCAAAAAACAACCTCTCGAAGTCTAATCATTCCGGCAGCATGAGCAAAAAGAAAAAGGACTGGA
>OMNW01013531.1:29650-40216 GCA_900303245.1 Selene dorsalis | reverse complement strand
AGCACTAGTCTGAACTGTTCAGTCCTGCAGTTGACATGTTAAATCAGGATATAATCAGGATGACACAGCTAATTGTGTTAGAATTACTGTTTTCCAAATGTACTTATTGGACTGAACAGTGATTCCAAATGTCATCTCTTCAGGAAATAAGAACAGATGCAGTGTTCCTGCTTGATTGCTGTTAACATGTGGTTTTAAAATTAATTAATATTTTATTTTATTTTTTTTACTTCATCACATTTCACAAGTCAAAAATTGCAAAACAGGATCGCAACGGAGAAATGTCCATAATTCTCAGACCAGATCAGAGCTGCTGTTATGGTGGCTGCCTATAGCGGATGCCAAGTTGCTTTATACCCTTCTTAAAGTTTAATTATTAGGCTCATTGAGTTTTTAATTCTTCCTTAATTCTGTTTGGCTGGAGGCTGGAGAGAAGGTGCTCAAACTGTCACCTGGGTGAGAACCTAGAGAGCAAGGCAGGAGGGCTGTGGTGATGATCGGTAAACTGCAGGGGTGGCCAGGTTGGCTGTTTCATGAGAAGGTGGCTTTGGCGGCAGCATCCAGTGCCAGCAGGTGGTCGGATTCAGCCTACTGTTTCCAATGAGTGTGCAGTTGTTTGCCACTGCTCTGCAAAAATGTTAGACCCACCATGCTTATGCTCTTTGTCTTTGCACTGTTTTCAAAGGATGACAGTAACAGGAGAGCAGCAACTCCTTTGTCCTGGTTATTGATTTCCTAAGTATGGAAGACTTTCTGCCACGATGCTTGTGCAGGGTGCATTTTTCTCTTTTGTATAATACTGTTCTGTAACTTTGAAGAATACCAAGCATTTTCCCTCCCTGCTAATTCATAGACTCTAGTAGCCCATGTCTTTGGCATCTTTGAATGAGTATCGGACAGTGATGCATGGAAAGAGTAGACTATCACAGTTAATCAGGACACGCTTCATAGAAAATTGCAGGGTTCACTAAAAGTTGAAAGGACTCTCTCAAGCTGGGTTCTTAATTTAATGTATGTCATTACTGTTGCTTTTACATTGCAAACACCAGGTAATGTCTTCCATCTTTCACTTTGTCTTTGTGTGTGGAGTTCATGTGAGTGTCACCATCCCTCTCTGATCAGAATGTCATAAAAATAGCAGTGAGAGGTGGAGAGAACTTCTCTTTTCATGACTGTGCAATTGATTATTATGCAGAAGGGATGACTCCCACTCCATTACCCGCTGTAAAGCTTTCCCACCTTCCTGTATTAGATAGTTTTAAAAGGAGCCAAATTACTGTGCATAGGGAATCTGGTTATGAACACTGTGAAGAACCTGTAGGAGAGTTGAGTGTGAAAGGAAATTTGTAATCAGTTGTATGGACTCATTCGTACTGCAGTCATCACAGGTGTGATGAGAGCGGTGACCCATGGGGGGCAGAATACCGTGATCCCCCAGAGACGGACTTTTATACGTTTTCTGATATGCGGTTAATTCAAATGGTATTTGCCTGCGGGGTTTCTTGGCCTGCTGGCAGAATTGTTTAGCTTCACAGTCATTCATGCATAATGTTCGGGGCAGAAGGCTACATGCCCTGGTAGTCAACACTGATTAGAATACTATATTCTGTAGTCAGAGCAAGGTAAACACATAGATGTGCAACTGTTGTTATTATCTGTCTGGGTAATTACAGTCATTATAACATTCAAAAATAAACCCAGACCAATTTACTATATGGACTGAAGATTTCCCATGTCTAATGCCAGGTGAATGATAAAATGCTCTTCTGGCTTCTAAATGTTTGTGCTGCTGTGTTTAATTATTTGTGTGAATGGAACAGTTAGATTGTTTTCAGTTTTTAAATCATTCAATATCACTGATGTGTCTTGAAAGACAATACCACAAGCAAGCATCTCTGATGGTTACTTTGTTGTAGGGATGAGGGAAGTAGATTGTTCTGGCTCATCCTGACTCATTTATTGAACACCTCAGTAGTTGTAGCAGCAACAGTGCAGGTTAATGGTATGTGATGTCCAGAGAATATTATGTGGTCTCTTTGAGTCACAAGCCTTAATGGAGAGCATTGCCTTATTTATTAGGGAATGACTCTGAGTGCCTGCAAAGTAGAAAGCTTTAGAGAATGAAAAGTAGATGTGGCATTTTAATTCTCTTGCTGAGCTCTTGTCTATAGACATACTCTAAAAAAACAGACTTTTCACTTTCACTCGTCCCAACTTTAAAGTGACACTACGTAGGTGCTGTCGCTGGTAATGTTGCCGTTGCCGGTGCCGGTGCTGTTGCTGGTACCGTTGTTGTTGTCATTGCCGGTGCCGGTGGCCTTAATGTTACAGTTGCCATGGCCCTTGCCGGTGCCAGTGCCAGTAATGTTGCTTTGCCGTTGCTGGTACCGGTGGTGCCACTTAAATGAGTTTAGAAACATTATTTTAAGTAGTGTTGCTTTAAAGTGCTTTAAAAGGTCCAGTTATAATATATGGCAACATATACTCCTTTTTTACTTTGTGAAACCAATACTCTTGTGGGACTGATTTGCTATCACAGTCCTTATTTTGCTGCATTAGTCTAAAAAGCTTTTGGTAGACCAAACTGCTGTTAAGAAACTGGGACATTTTTTGACTATTACTGAATAGCTTGTTTCAATGAAAGGTCATATGGGCTAACACCAGCCTCTGGCATGACATGCCAAGGAATGGTGTCAAATTTACAATTCAGTTTAGACTTCTTCATTTCCCTTAGTGATTGGTAAAACCCATGGCTTTTAGTTTTGCTTCCTACCGTTTGGGGATCTTGTCAGTGTCAGCTCTTCATTAGATTTTCTTTCAGGCCAGGGATGTGCTGCACAATACACTCCCCCCTGCACTGCCCCTGGAGAGTCTGGCTCAATCGGTCTATCTGTCTCTGCAGATTCACACCCTGTATCATAACAGCCCTGAGTGATGCAGCCATGCTCCCAGCAATACGACTGCAATTCAGGGGCTCTTACTCTCTTTCTCAGTTCTCTCTTTTTTTCTGCTGCCAGTTGTGTATACATTCAAGTAGCTACACATTGATTGACAACGCATATGCACACACACACAGACTGTACATTGGAAACCGTAACAGAGGACTGGTAACTTCTTGAGCAAACTTGTGATTGTTGCTCTGTCACACCAAGAATTAAAATCAATGCCCCTGGCTGAGAGAACTTGCTGCTCTGTTGAACAGTGAAATGACTCTGGTGAGTAGGTTGCATTGGGTCCTGCACTAAAAGGTCCAGTTAATCGTATCAGCTCTGAGAAAGATACAGCACAAGGACAGTTTTCCCAGCCATCAGGGTGTAAATGTGAACTGAGGTGACAAACCAGTTGGAGAGCTTACCCTTCCTCCGATTTCAGTTCAATCACTCCCCACCAGTGTCCAGATTGTCAGCAGCCTTGCAGCCAGCATTGGTATTTGGTTAACGTCAAAGTTGTTTACCTAATCTCCTTGGTCCTATGTAGTCCCAACATGACCAAATAGAAATAATTTTTCACGAAGTGTGGCTAATGGAAAGTAATCATGGGAGTCTTTGCTGTCAGTGTGTATCCGGCTGGCACTTACAGAAATATCTCCCATTGCTTGCACTACTAATGGTCTATGACCATATTGAGTGTTTTGGAGAATGAGTCTCCTCTTCCTTCACGGTCACGCATTTTTTGACCCAGCCGACACACTTACTCTCTTTCCAACACTCACTCTTGAAAACATTAACAACACACTCCCACACAAAGTGGTGTTTATGCCATGAATCTGACTTTGTGTTTTTGGAGACGGGTGCCATCGCTAATGAAGAGGCCCGACATTCAGGTCATGTTCTCACTCGTCTCCCCAGTCAACAGAGAACTTAAGTCATTGTTGTCAAGGTTAGAGTGTCGCTGTTTGCATCCCTGTTTTTCTTCCTGCCCCTTCCTCTCACCCCTCTTCCACTGCCCCCCCCCTTGTCCTGAAACAAACATTTCAAAACACCCCACCTTACGCTGCCCCATGTTGGAAAATGAATCACATCCTCCTATGAAAACAATATGAGAAGACGTGCGTGCGTGTGTGCGTGTGTGTGGTATGACCCTCTCAGCAGTATAAAGCTGGTAAAGCTTTCATTTAACAAGTGGCGTAACAGGCAGATGATCAGATGGATAAATTCAGTGCTCATAAGTCTTATTTATCTATTGAGCTGTAGGGGGCACTGTGGCTCTACATTAGTATCATGGACATCTCAGATAGCAGGGTATGTGTGAGAAGTGGAATGACTGAGCTGGTTCTGCATTTCAGATGGATAAATTCCTTTTTTCTGCCTCCCCTTCACAGATGTTTCTTTCGAACTGTTCGCCGTGACAACTGGAAACTCCAAGGCATCTTATAGATTGTCAGCATCTGCTTCTCCAGTAGCTTAGAAAAATGTCGGAAAAATATTGTGCTGGTTTTGGAACAAAATGAAACAGTTCAAAAAACAGTGATGCTGATTTTGGAGCTCAATACAAGCTTGTAGATGTTACGGTATTATTAGCATAGAAGAAGTGAGACTTGGCTTTGTGCTTCATTTTTAGCTAGAGATGTAGAGATACATCATGTGTGCAGTTGTGTAGTTGTATGCCCAAAAGAGGGAATGAGCTCGTTTATCTGTGAGAGAATGTGAGGAGATGCTGGTTGAGACTGGCCCTTCACTAACAGAGTGAAGTGCGGGTGAAAGGAGAGGGCTGGAGAAATCAACCCCTGACTGCTGACTGTGTCTTTGCACAGTCCCCAGGCCGTATACTCTGCATGGTCTTCAGATGCAGTGGTCTTCACAATACCCCACTTTGAACACCAGTTCATTTGCCCTGCTCCTGTTTCCTTCAATATTTTCCTTAGCTACCTCCTTCCCCTCATCTTTCAGTTTGTCTCAGTTTATCTCTAGTCCACCAAATGGTGTAAACCTTTGTGGAAAAAACAAATGTAAGCCATATATACCTAGAGCCCCGAAAAGTGTACACCTTAGCAGAAATACTGATGAGCTACTCGGTTACAAGCCTGCAGTTGCAAGGTTTTCTATAATGGCTTCCTATGTATAATGGCTAGGTAATGGTAATGATCCAGGTAATGAGCAACATAATGTTACAAGTAAGTAAAGGAATATCAAGCACACATTTTGGCGACTGCCTTTTCTTTGAGAGATGTAATTTTCTTTCACCAGACACTCCATTTGATAATTTTATACATTAGTGTCACAGTACCTATTTCTTCAGAGGCAATGCAGAGGTTAAAATAAATTTGTACTTCTGGAACATTAGTCGTGCTGAAGCAGAAATGAAATAATCCAGTGCAGCAAAGTCTTTCCACCTAGAACATCAGTGCCTCATGGAGATATGAAATTATGTCCCCTGCACTATTTTCCTGTTTGCTAAACACAAAAGTCACCCCATGTAAAAAGACCTCTGAGCTACTGAAATGAAAGAGTGTGATGTTTGCTGAGTAGCTTTAAATGAGAATACAATTCCTATAACCCAGGGCAGTTCATTCAATATTTGTGAGCTGTTCAAGTTTGTCTCAATGCTAAGGAACCAGGGGCTGTGTTTCATAACAGTAGCTCACAAATGGCCATTTTGAATGCATTTTAGAACAACTGATGTTTCTTCCCCAGTTTTAAAAGTTTTATTTAAGAGTAATTCTCAGAGGAATATGGTGCTGTTACATTTCCAGAAGCGTATTCATAAGTCCTTCTAAGGTGAAGATTTGCTTCTAACTAGGCAATTGGGGAATACACACAAGAGGAGATGCCATTTCACTTCTAAACTTCAAAATATGCATCTCAAAGAACTTTGAAGGTTTAGCTGGAAGTACTCAAGCATGTAGGTGACATTTTGTCAGTGTGCCTGTGCAACAACAATCATGATGCTTAGAAGCGATATGGTATTTTCACTCATGTTCTTTTTTTTTTTGGAAACCGAAATAAAATTTTGATCAAAAAAAAAAGATGCTTAGAAGCCTGAAGATGCTGTGGTAAACTCAAATCATGCCAAGATTTATCTGTCTCATGAATCTAACTAAACAACGTTCAGGTGACATTTAATTTTCCAGAATTTTATTTGAAGAGTTTAACAGGTTAGTGGCCATCTAAGGAATTTGTGTTACTGGTTATTTTTTTGTTTAAACTGGAAAACATATTTAATCAAACAGTAATTATGGATCTGCACTGACAGTGTAGGTTATCATATATGGCCGACTATGTTAACTCCTAAAGATATGTTGGACTGTAGATATGTAAAGAGACAGCTGCACTGTGCCTAATAAAACTATGAATCTTTTTTATTTTGCCATTGGTATTTTATTTTTACCATTTCATTTTATACTGGTGTCATTTTCAAAGAAAATTGTGACAACAAGTTGTACCTTTTTTCCTCATATTTGCTTTTTTATGATATTTATTGAAGACCATGTACCATCTACAGTAGTATGTTGAAAATTGATTTTTTGTTAAGTAGCTGTGTTGGTTAATAACTACCGTAATTAAGAATATTAGAGGCACAGAAATAATTATTTATAGGAGTAATTCTCTTAAATCCCTGTTGTAGTTTATAATATCCCTTTTCTGCTAAACATAACTGCAATGTCAACTGATGGTTAATGATTTACCTTTCCTAAAAGACAAACTGAGGCTGTGACGATATTTATTAAAAGGTTAGAATAAACATCAAGCTGGACATAGTTGGACATGGACACAGTAGGTTGTCTGCTGCATGATCTGTTTTAAGGTCATGGCCATTGCACTGGAAGTGTATAGACCGAATACTTCAGGCTGTTGATACCTAAATAATTTTTTCATCAGAAACATAATCAATACTGAACCAGAAAACATACACAGTACCTTAGAAAATGACGTTAAGGTGCCATCAGAGAGATCTATTCCATCTTCTGTAATGAACCTGGTTCATAACAACAGCCTTTCCTACACTGAAAAAGAGGGTTTAAAATTCAAAAGAAAATAACTTTTGAAACCTTGCAAAAGAGGGAAAATGTGTTGTTAATCTTTCAAGGAAATAATCCACTTACAACAGACAGAGACAAAAAGCTTGTAAATAGGATGGCCCTGACCTTAAAGAACAGTGCTGAAGGCTCGTTAAGAGAAATTAGACTGTTCCCAGGAAAAATGCTGACGATCGAATACTGAACGATACAGCTAAATGACTGACGAATGATTCCATTCTGGTGATTAGTCCATGTAATGTGGATCTTCTTGACAAGATCACTTACCTGAACTCTGAAACATGCAGTCATGTTATGGTGTCAGAGAACTGTTATGATAAAACATGTCATAGTGAACTGATGCATCGATACATGATGTATGAATTGAGCATCCTTTATCTATTGCTGTCATAATGAAAATACTCACGGCAAACATACTGACTGACAAATATATTCTCTGAGGTTTGGTGGCAGCACAGTTGTTGCTCTTGTGTATGTTAATGAAGCACTGACTGGACATCCTGATGAAATGGATTTCCCTTCTGTTGACACAAGTGATTGTGTGGTTTCTGTAAGGCTTAGAGAATGTGAACTCATTATAGACAAAGACCTTTGTTCAGCAGAATAGCAATGAAAATGAGCCAAGGTCCTGTTGACTATGATGAACGGTTAGCTGCATGTGAAATGTCTGGAAGATATGATTCTATTAGGCATGATGGAGTTATTATTTTGACAGGTCTTACAGCTTACAAGTCAGTGTTCGCTGTAAGTACTGTGCAAACAATGAGTACTAATGAAGCCCATTAGTTTTCCAAAACCAGAACCCATTTGGTCTCATTTATGACAAACTGATCTCAACACAGTTCATTGTATTACTGAAGGTATTTTATACTGTAGGATGTCATTTCATTTAAATATTAACTAAGGAAGCGAGGCCTTATATACTGAGAATATTCACTCAGATTTTGCCATGTCATACTGTGTTACAAATTCCCCAGTAAAACAAATAGATTTTAGGTTGACCAGGAAGTTGGGCTGGATTTTTGTAAAGTAATGGACTGGTACAAAGAGAGGAATATTTGATAAGAGCAGACTAAAAAGACAGCACTTATTCTTGAGTGCCAGTGAGTGAAGAGGTGGTTAATGCAGTGGGGTTCAGGAGGTTGCTTATATAGAGTAGTTATAGACAAGATGATGATTTGTTGTGATGTACATGGGGGGGAGCAGTGAGACCTGACTTGAAGACTGTGTGACCTCAAACAAAATGCATTTGTTTAACCTCGCTCAGCTGTGGAGCTATAATGGGATGATGGCTTCTGCCATTAGCATGATGAAATGGACAAATAAGTGACTTTAGCGAAACCCACTCAAGTAAGGGCTGCAATTTGGTTGGCCTTTGATGCTTCACTTGGCTATAGAAACAATTTAATCTCTTTAATAGAATCTTAGCCCCCTCCCCACCACCACCTCCACCACATGCACAAACAAAGCAGATTAAGGTTTTCAATAAGGCGAAGTCTTTGTGATGTAACAGAGTTCCTTGATGTGGGTGGTATTGGGGTTTTTGTCTGCCTTGTGTAGTCAGTAGCGTGAGACACCCTCAACACAACTCAACACGCAGTGCCCCAGTTTTTGCTTGAGCAGGATTGTTATCATGGATCATATGATTGGCACATCATACATTACATTAAACTATGGAGATAAATTGATATATAGCTAGAACAAAAGACAGTTGAGGTGACAGATAGATAGAAACAACGATAGGAAATAAAATACGTAAAACATGAAATGGATTCTCACACAGATATGATAAGACATACTACCTTGTCAGTGGGACAATGAAATCTCCCTGTACTATAAGCTATATCTAGGTTACTGCATTATTGTGTTGTGCTTTAGCTAATTATATCTCAAGTGGCTGAAACTCAGGCTGTTGTAAATAGTAGGCTCCTAAGCTGCTTCCACACAGTCCTGCCTATTGACATGAGCTCTAAGGAAGTAATCAGCCATCCTCTTTTTCTTGCCTCTCGCCATAAGCAGGTGTTGATTGATTTGGAAGAATTATATTTTGCTGTAGATGAATGTTGAAGAGGAAAAGGTAGAGTGAAGAGGAAAATCTTGTTTGTCATTTGTTTTTTTTTTCATGGTTGTGCCACTTAGACAAACATGAAGACAAGGTGCAAAGCCACTGTATATTTATAGGTATACTTTGAAAAGCTGACAGGTGAGGGGAAAGACTGGGAAGGAAGAAGGAAGTTAAAACAGGCTGAAGACTCAGCGGAGAATGTTGTGTTCTCTCAGCAGATTTAATTTCCCATGTTCTCTGGGTAATCACGCACCACATGGCCGACCCCCAGCCACCACAGTCCCCCAGGGGCTGTACCATGCTGTTGATGAAACGCATCACATTACTGCTGTAGGTGCGTTAGTCATGAGTGGGTGTCTTATGAGTGGTAGTAAAAACAAGGTAACTTCATACTATAAGTCCAAAAGCGTGCAATGATTCTGCTGCTAGACAGAATTACAGAGCTTTGTTTTTGTATGTATACTGTATTTAGCACATAATTATATCTGCAGGTGAATAGAATTTTTCATTAACTGCACTGTCTCAGTAGTCCTTTAATCAGCTGCCAATTAGACTTTTACAACTTTATCAATCTATTGTCTTCTCTGTCTTGTACTCTCCTCCAGTTTTATGGAACAGCCATGAAAACACAGCCAAGGCCAGGATGCCTTGCTGCTAAACAGAAAATGACATATCTGTATTATTAATTAAACATTTAACTTCATGATATTGACTCTTGCCTCTTTAGCAAACATTTTTGTTGGATCTCTGCTCTAATGAGCTTCCTTGTTTGTCTCTGTTGTTTTAAGTGTGACTTTATTGCATATGTCTATTATAGATAACTGTAGCTCTAGGGAGTTGAGAGTGTGACATATGGGCTGCTTGCTTAGGGATGGAATGAATGGTAAAGCACTGCACTCAGTGATGACAATAGTTTTTGAATACATTTAACAACAACAACAACCCTACGCTTGAATGCAGGGATCCAGGTATGTGTATGACTAACTTAAATGTTTGGTACAATGAGATACAGCTACTCCTGGCACTTGGCTCTTTCCACACTCATAGCTGTAAGTTCAGACATGGGCATTTAATTAGTCGCTTAGAACACACTGGATTCACAATCCACACTACACTAAAATGTAATTCCACAGACCACAAAACCAAGTTATCACAGGGGGAGTATATCATATCCCTTGGAGTACAATTTCATTGATTCATAGCAAAAAGCAATTACTTCACCTCACTTTTAAAATATATTTCACTACTGACTGTAGGCTCTGTTAATCTTGCTCATTGTCATATCACTGCTCTCTCTCTAAATTACTCATGAATTACAAATTGAAATGTAACAGTTAAAATTATGAAAAACACAGGGTAAAATATTTTCCCTGTATTGTGTTTAGCAAAATAACTTGTGAGAGCTCACCATGTGGTGCAAGGCACTGCATATAGTTACAGAACAGGTAAACATATTTATAGGGTTTACCAAACTTGACGACCCCTTGAACTTGAATATTGCAAATGACTTACTCCAGCATCTACC
>OMNW01013531.1:0-20098 GCA_900303245.1 Selene dorsalis | reverse complement strand
TCACACACTCACTCACTCACTCACTCACTCACTCACTCACTCACTCACTCACACACACACACACACACACAATGAATGTTAAGACATATGGCCCCTGTGTAGTAAATTCACTAAGCAAAGATTGAGACAAGAGCCATTGTTAATGGCCCTTGTTTGGTTTTTCTTGTCACTAAACACATCCAGACAGTGGAAGACTTTCTGAGGTTAAGCTCTTCAAAACAGATGGCTGAAATCTGCTCAACTTTAGGGTTAAATACCCTCTTTATTTCCTCAGGTACTCTAAGTGGTTTTTGTGTTTTACAGAAGGCTAGTGACATCAGGGTCAAACTATTGATGAGCTGGGTGTTTGTAAATACCTTGCTGCCCAAACTTAATCTTGGCATTTAGTTCCACATCTCTGTGCTCCCAGAGCCATATGGCTGGGGAGAAGTATCTGACCCAAAGCCACATAAATAAGTGTAAGGATGCCTCGTACCCTGAATAAATACCACCCATCGTCTTGTGATAGGACTCATCTTCATGGAATTGTGGGAAAGCATCTCGTCTATACACAGGAGGGGAGCACGGAAGGGTGAGCAGCTCAGAGAGCGAGAATGGGAATTGGTTGAGGGGGTTAGTGCACAAGGCAGGAGGGAAGTAATGGAGGGCGTGGATGGACTTTTACGCAGCCTGGGCTTAGAGAAAAGAACCTGGTGGATTTCAAAGAAGCTCCTCCACATTGATCGGTTCAGTGCCTCTCACTGCATCTCCTTGTCATTCACACAGCAAAGCAACTCGATGGACAGCTGGGCTTCGGGCTCAAGCAGTAGCTGGGAATGAGATGGGCTGTGAAAGTGACGGGATGAGTGGAAGTCATGCTGCAGTGTTGGGAAGAAAGAGAAGATGAGTGGGAGAAAGTAGAGTGGCCATTAAGGCCAATTGAACCTTTACTTTGTCAGTAATCATGATTACTGGCTGGACCCTTGAGCAATGTGGAGACAGGGCAGTGGCCTCCTCACACTTCCTGTCTACCATGGGTTGCATCACAAGGAAAGATGGTGCATTCATAGAAATACTTCTTATTACAAAGGACTGTATTTATGTTGAAGTACTGATGTGTGTATTGTAAGTCATCTGTCTTACATACACATTTATTTTTTCCTTGTATATAAGCAGGGTAGGTTTATGGAGAACTAATGCTCTTTGTAGCAAACCCTCCTCCACTCTTACAAAAGCACACATGCCCACCGAGTAGCAGCAAAGTAAAACTGGGGTGTTGGTTGACCACTGAGCAGTTTGGGGATTAAGTGAACAATAGTGGTAATCCTTGCCCAGATTTATCCTTCCAGACTGGGATCAAACCAGTTACCTTTTGGCCACAAGCCCACTTCTTAAAAAAGTCTGTCACTGAATGTCACCTTAGTGAGTCTGATGAGAGACAGCATGCGGTTAAAACCGCAAACCTCTGGTTTTAAGTGAGATCCTGTGGAATCACATTGGAAATCGTAAATGTTGCAGTGATTTGTGTTTGTATGGTTTCATGCATGTTAATTCTTTCCTACATGAGTGTTTGCTTCATCCATTCACAATTTGTCCGTCACATACAGTATGTCAGTAGCATTCAGTGGGAAGTGTGTGTGATGTGGGTGATGCTAATGCTTATCCCCCTGATCAAAGCAGACCCAAGAGAGTAGTGTGAATGATGCAGGAAAGTAGTCTGTCGTGAAACATACATCATGTCCAATATGGTCCTGACGAGTGTCAGACTAGCAGAGCTCTAGTGGGAGAAGTAAAAGGTTGTCAGGAAAGGTCTCTGCCCGGTGAATTAAATAAATGTTTCATGAATTTTAAACAGCTTGCTGTTTGTCCGCCTGCAGTTTTAAAAGACCAAAGGTTTAGAAAAAAAACAGAGTACAGGCTGATAGAAGGAATCTGCATAAATTTGCATTAATTTTGCAACACGTTAATTTGCCTCCTTCTTTTAGAAGTGCATTTACAGTCTATGCGTCTCTTGCGCGTCTTACTCCACCTTGCCTTTATATTGGAATAGTCTTTCCAGCATGTCATTTTCTGCTCTTAATCTCAGATCGTTTCCTGTGATGAGAAAATGGAATCTCTTTTTTCTGCTGTTTTTAGAAATGTAGCTTTCTTTTTCAGTCAAGGTAAAATCTGGTTTGGTCATGGTAGAAGTTCGAGAGTCTTAGTGCAAATTTATTTTTAGTCATCTTGTGTCTCATTATTTGTAATTGGTTGATTTTTATGTTTCATAATATCAGACTCAGCCATCATTAGAAATTGACTTTAATTGGTGCCGCTTAAGTCTTTCGTCTAAAACAATAATGACATTGAAAAATCCAATGCACTATTCAGTGGGTTACAGGTACCGAACAGGCTACTAGTGACTCATTAGACAAAGAAACAGATGCTGCTGAACTTTACACTTTGTACTTACAACCATGGCCTCCTCCATCTTGCTTGTCCTGGCCTTTCTGTTAATGCATGTTGCTTTTAAAGAGCTTCCCATCTCACCTTTGAGGAATTCGAGCTCAGTGACCCAGTTTAGTTTGAAACATTGCGTGTCAGTGGAGTGTTATTTCCCCTTTAATTATGAGGCTCTATTCTTAGATACTTAGTTTAGCCATCCATTTACTCTCGCAATGGTGGGAGCTAATTAGATATTTTTTTCATATTATTCTTTAAAAATACTAAATGAACCAAGAATGGTTAGGTAGTGAGTGGGCAAACCTGGTCTCAGATCAGGAAGTGTTTGATTTGTTACCCTCCAGACTGCAGAGATGCTGTTTTGAAGCTCACCCTTAACTGTTTGACTTTGGACTGGACAGTCAACACCTGAATAAACGCTATTACATTAATGTATAAAATTATTGCATGAGAGGTCACGTCCTTAAACATGTAAATGCAGTATATTGTTTACTGCTTCCAGTGGCAGTAATGGGCATCCTTCATGCTCTGTACAAGTCAGATGGGCATGACCGTGTTGACAGCAGGGAGGAGCAGGTCCTCGCAGTTTATACTGATTACTTCTCGATGAGAAGACCTGCAGCAGGTGCAGATGAATGTGCTAATTATCTGCTTACTTGAATCTCCCCACAAAATGCTTTAATGCACAGTAGCTATATTTACATGGACAGAGGATTCAGATGCTTAATCTGTTACTTCAGTCGGATGTGGTTTTAGTTCATAAGTACAATGTGTGGTGAGTTGATTTTTGGACTTCATATACTCTTACAGCACATAACAGAAAAATTAAGACTTTTTTGTGAGTAAGGTGGAAAAAGTAATAATAAACATCCCCTCGTTGGCTCTGGTTCTGGAAGCTATGCAAGCTGCACTTATACTGTATGAACACAGTAAGGTTCCAGAAACACTTACCAAGTTATTACTGTCGCTGCATTTTTGTTGTCTTTGGCAGTGGTTGTTTCTTTTGTTTAATCTTTGGAAAACAACTCAAGTTCCTTTAAAAGTAGAGCAGAGGTTTGTGCGTTGCAGTTTGTAAACACAACATTCAAACTGGGCCCCTCCTCTTGGGCTCAGCTGTGCACGCCCCCTGCCCCTGACAGCAGCTGTCAGGACTCACCCATGTTCAACTTCTTTTCACATTCAAGCCTCCACTCTGGCCTTCAGTGTTCTCCATAATTGCTCTGCAGACACAGTCACCACCACACATGAGAAGAAGCCTATAGGTGATTGAATCAGTCTATTTAGTTTTTCAGGAAAATTCTACAGACTCTAATCTCTTCTGCTCTGGCATCAGCGGGAAAGTATAAAATAATTTGTGAGATTCTGCTACACAAGAAATACTTTTTAGGGTATGATAATCGAATTATATGGTTAGAGACGATATGTTGCTACCTGGACAGAAAAAAGCAGTCAGCAGTCATACAGCCTCCACTGCCAGGTCACAAAGGATTCAAAATTGGAGAAATGTTCTCATGAGTAACCAAACAAAGAGACCTAACGTTGTTCTTTGCCAAATTGACTGTGATGTGAACAAATGCAAATGCAAATGCAAAAGGTGAAATCGGTTTTACATGACAAAGCATTACCTTGGACTATGGTGTCAGAGGCACAACGTGTCCTCACTTATAGTCATAATGTCTTAGAAACATTCATGTGCATGACGTTCTACAATTGAACTCCTGCCCTTTACGGAGTTTATTCATTTGATAAGATAGAACATTAATTCAGCCTTATAGTGAAATTAAATTGAAACTAAAATTGCCTCATATGAGCTCATAGGCTGGTTTGATTTAAACTCCCATTCTTATCCAGGTCTTTTCGACTGCTCAAGGGACAGAGGATAAGTCTGAGCCAGCCACACTGAACCCTGACACATCCTACTCTTATTGGGTAATGGCTTGAAAGAGGCCTTACTGACCTGCCTGACTGATGCAGTTTTCATTACAAACCTTCCAGCTTACTAAAAGGTCTTTTATATTGGGAACTCTATCTCTATTTGAGAGACATACTTGTAATAAGTATTTGAGGGGAAATAGCATTGCTTTATTGAACCATGGGTTAATTCACTAGCCCACTGTTGACAGAACCTGTTACTCCTGTGTCTGCAGATGACCTCAGCCTGAATGTGCCCTAATGCCAGCCTTCAAGTATTGATAATGTAGTAGCACAAGAAATAGTTAACCCTTCCTGTTGGTCTTTTGATCACTTACTTTAAGTTTTACATTACATATGATTAGATTGTCTCAGTTTGTGTCTCAACACTTATTCTCCTGTGGATTCATGAGAGAGAAACTAACCCTAACCCTAACAGGACTCAATAAGTTTCAATACTGCCATCATTCAGAGAAATTAGATGAAATATGATGCGATACATTACATCATGATTTAGTAAAAGGAGTCAGATGTTTCCATTGCCATATGATTGAATTGAATAATCTAAATTGTATATTATTCAAGTCAAATATATAATTTTACCCAGTTGTGAACAACTGCTGTGACCAACATGATGTGTTTGGTTACTAGACATGTGGCTGTTAGCCTTTTTTTTTCCATATATCTCAAAGCCCTGGACAACAATACATGAACACTGTTGTGTGACAGTTCTTTTGACAATATCTGAAATTATCCATTTCCATTTAAAGAAATAATTTATAATAATAAAAAAAAATAAGTAGGCCTAATTAAGCAAAGAAGTATAGAGCTGAGTATTTGATTTTACAACAATTATTTCTCTTCAAAATTAAATAGGACACAGCGTTTAATTAGTCAGTTTGTTTATAGTATTTTCTAGTGTTGAGAATTAAATTTAAAAGTGTAAGATTAAATTAATACACATATTCATATCAAATGTTTTTGGCAATGGTAAAACAGAGCAACGCTTGGCCCCAACACTATTAATTTTGCAAAGAAGTCAACTGTCTACAGTTCAAAGAGATGCAGAAGATTAAAGTGAAACGACTTCTGGGGCTTATGGCATAGAAAGATCAGATGTGAGAAAGGATAATAGTAGAGTGCATTTTCAGTGCAAGTTAGGGTGGAAGCTAAAGTGGAGGAGATGGGGTATTACAAACTAATGCATGGTTCAATAATCTCTCTTGTAGTGTTAGTAAGTCTGTCGGTGTGATTTAAGTTCAACTAGTTTTGGCATCACTTTTCTCATCAAGTGCAAAAATGCCCTCATTTGCTGTATTTGAAATTAGTTATTCCTGATATGGGATGATACCTCAATGGGCTGCAAAACAGTACTTTCACATGTTTGTCTTTCCAGAGTTTTTTGTTTTTCAGGATTTACATGATCTCAGCAACATGGCTCCTGTGCAGACTATTGTTTTCCTCTATTCAGTGGAATTGAAATGTATGTATAAATTAATCTCAAGGACTGCAATATGGGAAAATTCTCAAGTGCTGAATGTGTCAATGGCAAAGACTATATATATATCAAACATATGCACAGATCTGTGGAAGTTATAGATACATATGTGTACACAAGTCTTGTTGTGGAAAGAGTGCTGCTGTTCCAATTTAATTTCCCAGCGTACTTTTCAAGAGCCATTAAAGTAAATAAACCATTAGTCACTACGTTTCTATTAGAACACATGGAGATAAGTAAGAGACATGCTAAGAATAGCATCTCAGACACATTCCCAGTGGCCCACCTGAAACCTGAAAGTGTTTAGCAAAGTCCAAGTGATTTTAAACATTGTCTGTTAAGTGAATAGCTTGGAAGATTATAGTCATCAGAAAGTGCTCTTTTAAATGAGTTAGAATAGCACTCACTCTGTTATAAGTTATAACAACCCTCAGCACAGCATGAAAAGATTGGAGACCACAGTCAGTGAGTTTTTCTTGAGAGGAACTGCTACAGGAGGAGATGGTGTTTTAAGGCCCATTTGATAATAAAGGTGAGAGACAGCAGGTGTTAATGAGACAGAAATGTGTCTTGTCTCATTTGCCTCTCAGCACCGTAATTGTAGGAGGCCTTTTGTTGACAATCCCTGGAGGAAAACTACAGGCACTCTGACGCCTGGGCAGTCTGATCCTATTACCTGACTCCATGCTAACATCAGCTTCAATCAGCAGGTAGAGTACCACCACATACCACCCTCATTCAGCTGTGCTTTTTGTCTGAAGGGCCTGATACTCTCTGCAGATTAATAGCCTACTGTTAAATTATTACTTACAAAATCCAAAGCCAGAGGTTTTACACCACAAGGCATTAGTGATTTCCTCCTTCTGCATTTTTGGCACAGTAATACAATGTTGGGTAATAGTGTGTTTCCCAGACTGACTATTTTCACCAAATTCTGGAGCAGCCAATATTAGAAGTTGTTTGGTGTAACATAAAATATTAGTATTATGAATCAGTTTCAATTCATGCATTGCCTTGACAAGTATCCTCCAAACTCCTTTTGTCTCTGAAAGATTTTAATTGGTGTCTTTCACAATCCCATTTTAAAAGTCTAGTCCACTTTTTTTAAGGTTTGTCAGATAGCAAAGTTAGAGAAGTAACTCAGTTGCCGGACTGCATTTGCGTTTGATGACATTTTCCCTCATTTTGTCACCAAGCTGCCACATTCGATTTGTCAGAATGCCCAAGAAAAAGAAATATCAAAACGCTCAAGTTTCACTCAAGTTATGTAAAGCTTATATAATAGGTGGATGGGAGACACTTGTCAGAGAAGGTGACTCTGCTTTTGGAATGGGGAACAATTTTAAAGTCCCTCCTCATGACTCTTCCAAATCCCTCCATTAATCATGAACTCCTTTCTATAAAATATTAATTCTGGATGTAGTTGTGAGTGTTGGAGCAGAACTGTCTGGCTTTCCCTTGGCCCTCTCCTTTGTTATCTAGTGCTTACTAGGCATAGACGTCCAAGATGGTTTAAGACAAATGGACCAAGAGGGAGGCCAAGTAATCAGCCATGAATTTCAGGTTTGAAAGAGTGAGCTCTAATTAAATTTGACTTGGCCTGATAAGAAGTTTGAGTCCAAGGTTAGCATAAAGAATGAATGGACTAAAAATAAAAACTCAATTTCTCTCTAAATCCAAAGGCTATATACAACTATTGGATGTATTTTTCTTTTCATCTCACTCGATATTTTCAAAGATCATAATAATATCAATGTAATGAACTAGGTGGCACACATTTCCGTTTAGGGATATTGTTAATAAATGGCCTTCTGTTGACTATGTGTACACATGCATAGGCCCATTCAGCCATGAAACAAATCGCTGTCTTGCAGATATTAGCTGGATGTGGTGCTGTATATCATGTGAAAATGCATCTCTCAAATGGGTTGCCTTGGAAATATATGGCTTCTTTCTCTTTGTGCAGCGATGAGTCAGTTAGAACAGTAATGAAGTTATTTTTCCACAGAGTGAGAAATGGGAGAAAGAAAGGGAAATCAATAGTGATATCTTGAAGCTGGAGTCTGCCATCTAATCTCTCAGTGGTACTGGAAGTGCTTCATTTGGCCTTTTTGATGCTTCCCCACCCACACTGCTCACAAAACACCTACTCCCCAGTGTTTCTTATAAGTAAACATGCATAAATGGACCTCATACAAGTTTGAAATATCATCTTACTCATGCAGTTGAAATTTAGGGAAGAGGAGACAAGTTTCAGATAGAAGTGCTGTAGGAATTCAGCACAGACTGGGTGCTAAAATATGAATTCTTTTTTCTTCTCTGTTAATCATATTTTATTCATCTCCAGTGTTTCCACTTTATACGTCTTGGTGCCCAGCTGCAAACTTACTTATTTTGTATTACCAAAGGATTTGTACACATTCAGGAAAAGGGTGCTGAGAAATATGACGGCAGTGGTAAGTGACCTGGTACAAACATGTAGGTCCTGTCTCCTGTGTGTTGATTAACCCCTTCCCACACATTTTGGTGGCTGCTTGCGAAGATTCTTCCCAGCTCCGGTTACAGCACTGTGTTAGCTGAGGAATGCAAATCAGGAGTAATGGATGAGGGCCCATAAAAGCACCTGCACATGTGATGTTAATGCTCTGCTTCACATGATCCAGCATCTGAAAGGGTGAATCTAAAGGCCATGAATAAATCACACGCTTTCCAGCAAGCAGATCTTTTGCTTTTCACATTTTCTTGCCTTTTTCATTGCGAGAACAGGCAGAGTTGTTTTGGTTCTCTGCCCTCACGCAAACCATAAAGCGGAACCACAGTCTTGGTGTGAATGTCTGGGTTGAGTTGAGGCAGGCAGCCGGCGCCAATGTAGCCTTTGAGTAACATCACACGAAAGACTAGCAGATCTTCTTTTAATCTTTGTGGCAGGGGTGGCTCTGCTGTTGGAAGACATCAAGCACCATATCATAATAAGAACGCTTTCTGAGAGGCTCTTAGAAAAAAAAAAACCCATCCCTATTGCTTAGCCTTTCCCTTCAACTCAGGCGCTTCTGCATCTAAATTTCACTCAAATCATCTATTTAGTGCTGTGGCGCATCATTTGGCATCCACTGCACAATTCAAAATAGTTCTGTATCTATTTTAATCATATGATATAAGCATAAAGGAACTTTGGGATGCTTCCCTTGATTCTGGTGTCTTTCGGTCAATTCACTTCATTCCTCACCCGAAACACTAATCTTAAGGGCTCACTCAGTAACCATTTTGTTGATATTATCTGAACTTATCTGATGTTTTTCTTGTACATTGTGGCAGGAGAAGGGGGAGAAGTGAAAATATAGTGGGGTGTCAGAGAGTGAGTTTGAGAGAAATCCTCCTCTTCTGTCTGCTGATGCTGGAAAATAGGACAGTGATTTGTTCACTTATGGTGATTCATGCACACCTGTGCCAAACTGTGCCTTACCCGTGAGTGTGTCGGCTTAAAAGCATAAAAGCATAAAGCTGGTGGATAGACTTGGGCAGACATTTGATAATATGGGATGCTGTGATATTTCCCACCATAAGCAAACTCTGACCCATTTCAACGCTTTGACAAATAGACTGACAAGTAAACTTAGAACTTCTGTTTAGTGGCAGCATTACGTTTAGCTACCTGACACATGAAATTCAACACTATGAAAAACATTATATTGCAAAGAGCATATCCCTCCACCCACCCATGTGTTAATGTTGTTTATCGTGACATTTGGTTTGGACTGTTCTCAGATATTACATTTTGGATATCGACTAGGCCTTGTGTGGATAACACAGAGGTTTCCCATCATGTCTATACAGCCTATATACAAATCAAACCCTAATGTTAGCAATTAAACAAATTCTCATTTGTTTTACTCCTACTCCACCTCCCGGCTCATGTGTCGGGCATCATCCATTCCCACTCTAAACACCTCGTTGTTATCCTAACAAGAGAGATGCATCTTAAAGGCAACTGGAAGGCCTCT
Source organism: Selene dorsalis (assembly GCA_900303245.1). Lineage (NCBI taxonomy): Eukaryota > Metazoa > Chordata > Actinopteri > Carangiformes > Carangidae > Selene > Selene dorsalis. The sequence goes on along the minus strand of OMNW01013531.1, from coordinate 10,267 downwards.
GTGGACAAGGAGGATTTTATCTGCCATGATATATTGAACTGAACTAGAAGTGTGTGACTAATTGGTTGGCATATAATTTACATTGAGACAGAGACAGTTGGTGACCACTCATTCGTAAAGGGGAGAGCAACACAAGGAAATGATATCAATCTGAACCAAGATTACATAGCTAAGAGGGGGCATACTCCAATCAGGACAAAGGCAGCCTCCTCATTACCGGTTAAGTCCACAAACTGTCAGCTACATGTTTTGTCTTTTTGGAGGAGGGGGGAGTAGGTGTTCACATCAGGGTGAGACTAATATTTCCTATTAATCCAGTGACAAATACCTTCCTTAACCACATTTAATGGAAAAATAAAAAATTATGTTTAAATATTTATTTTACAATTGCTGGAAGGAAAAAGAGATCTTTTCCAGTTGTTTCAGCTTGAAGGCTTTACTCGTACAGTTACAGCCCAAGCTAACTTATCAACTTATTTAGAGAAAGAAAGGATGTTGGATATTTCTGTACCTGTTCCATAAATCTTCCACATCCTGCTCATCATTACTGAGTCTATAAGCTTTTTGTGAAATTGTCAAGCCTTGTTTTCAAATCTTGCAGACACATCAGTGGCAGAGAAGCTCGTTTCTTCTCTTACCTACTACCTAATGAATCAAACAAAGGAAATGACTAGAGTGCAGACCTGAATGCTGCACTGAACTGCGTGCTGGTCCTTAAAACTCCACACCCAAGGGGAGATTTCAGACACTCACATGAAGTGAAGTTCTCAGCCTTTCTTCTAAAGCTCCCTCCCTCTCTCCCTCTCCTTGTCCCTCTTTCGTCTGAAACTTTCACCCACTCCATCTTTTTTCTTCTTTGGTTGCTTGCTGTCACAATGTCTGTAGATTCCGGTCAGAGGCAGCTGACAGTCTGCCCGCTAGCAACTATTAAAGTGAGGTTCAAAGTCCATCGTGGGCTCTCATTAGAGAGGTGTGGTTGGCCATGACAGTCAATAGAATTGTTTAAATGCTTTGATACCCAGAATTTAAATATTTCTTCTATTTAAACTCCACATTTATGTATAGTCCACAACCCAGTGGACTATACATTTAAATGTCATTATGGCCTGATCCACTGAGCTCCACACCCCCGTCTCCTAGGGGCTATATGCTTTAACTGGGGTTCTCAAGGACTTTGCAGCTCTACCCAAGGGACCGAGTTGACTCCTTCTTCGGGACTGAGGTGACTTCTTCCTCTTTTCCTTCAGGCCACATGTTAACTCGGCCTCTCTATCTGACTAAACTCAATTTCCTCCTCCACTGCCTTGAACTGCATCATCAGAATAGGGCGCAGCAGAGCCAGAGCGTATTCCCAATGGCCAGATTTGCATACGTGCCACTGTACAAAAATCCACTCTCTCTGAGAGTCGTTTCAGGGGCCTGTACCTCTGCTTCTTTCATTCCACTAAGCTGTCTTTTTCCTTTGCGCCTTTATTTCCCATGTCTACAGATTTATCTTATGGGTAGCAGATTGTGAGCTTGTGTTTATGCATTTTTTGTGTGTCTGAAGGCAGTCAATGACGGCATTGCAGTGACTACTGTAACAGGAAGGAGACTGGCAAGCAAACAGCAAAACAGGATGTCAGCCAATATGAGTATAGTTTTTACAGGTGCCACATTAGACTGAGGGTGTCTGCTGGCCACATGCCTGGGAAAGCCCCAATTAACAGCTTTATTTCGTGTGAACCTCAAAGTGGCTAAAGTCTACAGGCCTTTCATGGAATAAAAGAAGCTGAGGTCAGTACCAAAAGAAACTTCATAGACGAGCAGTGATTACATTAAATATAGTTCTTGTAAGACTGAGCTGTACACACTGTGGAGCCGATCTGACAGCTGAACCTAAACAACTCAACTGAATCTTCATGGATCATTACATCAAAGTCTCTTTTAATAAGCTTTTAATGGACAGGAGATGACTATCAGATTAGAGGGACAGCTTTTCTTTTGCCAATGCCATTTGAACTTTTATGTAGTTTTGATCCTCTCACCTGTATACTGCATGACACATGTTGGATATCAGTTCAAAAAGGACATTGCCTTTCCAAGAGGCAAAGAGGCATCCTTTGAGGCAAAATAAAATTTGATAGAGCATAAAGGGTAATGTGATTTCTGCTTAGGAACTATCAGTTGGTTCATCTCTTTGAGACCTGGCAGCTTTAAACACCCTTTCAATGGCTGAAGCAGAGTTCTCCAAATAAAAAGGCATACATTGTATATGTGACAGCACAGAATGTCCGTGGGAAGCTCTGAGTATCCAGATGAGCACATGAGTGATGTTTTGGGTCCTTGATGTTAGACCTCACAGAGTGAATGTATATCTGTATGCTGAAGTAGGGAGGAGGGGAGGAAGGCAGCAATGGGATCAGTCTTTGACTAACACACAAACACAGACACAGACACACACAGACACATACACACAATGCTCACTGCATGGGTGGCAGTTCCAGGCGCACTCATATTTTTACAGCTGGACCCACATCCCATGGCTTCCACAGATGCTTCAAAGCACTCCTCAAAGCCTCTGTTCAGGACACAATTGCATGTTTTACTGAGGGGACATCTTTTGTGCAAGCCACCGGACAAATGGAACCTGACTGGTTATCATTTTTATTGTTTATTGCTGAATATGGACCATGAAAATACACAAAACCTTGTCTTGGCAGATTTGAGATGTGTATGATCTCATGTGAAACAAATACTTAAGCAACTGGCTATAGGCTAATTTATTTGGTTACATTTCAAATTGCTTAGCAATGCAACTTGGAAGGACGGATTTGAGCATCGACTCGCTCATTGATTCCCCTGAATAATTATGCTGCATCAGGCTCTGTGTGTTTCCTGATATGATGTGAGTGTGGGTATGTACCTGGACGTGGCCTGTTGCATTTAACAAACTCCCAGGCCCGCTCCCTCAATGGGATTTGAGTGCAGACAGGAGAGACTGAGATGTGAGCTCATAAGAGATTAAAGTTTAGTATATTTGATTGTTTCTCTTGTGTGGTGGGTTTTCTACAATGGGTCTGGCCAGACGATTCAGTCTGAATTAGCCTTAGCAGGAGGGAGAGAAGGGCCGCTGAGAGGGGCCACAGCTAATCCCAGGATATTGAGCAGGATTCCTAGGATGAGGCTTCGCTCCTTTGCTTTCCCAAGTGTGACGGTGGGGAGTGCGGGGGGATGAGGGAAGACGGTGGATTTGGGGTCTCTTTCTCTTCTTAGTCCCTATTGTGCTGAGAGTTTTCACAGTTTAGGGGCACTGTGTCTTGAATTCTCTGCCCACTGAAGTGAGTCTTTTTTTGGGGGAAACGGCCAGGCAGTGCCGGTCTCTGAGGATTAGGCCCACTGGGATAATCAGGATCAGTTCACAGTGTCCTCGAAGGGGGTCTTAGTCTATGTCTAACAGAGGAGGAGAAGGGACGCCACTGTCCTGTGTAGTTGCTGGCTCTACCCACATCCCCCTCGCACCCTAATGACATCTGCTTCCTTCTTTTCCCTTTAACTGTGCCCATGTCCACAACAGCAACCGTTCACATTCCACATGAAACTAATCCTGTTTTGGTTTTACAATCAATATTGGTCCAACTATTTTTAAATAAAGGAATTTTCTATTTTGTAGAAGAAAATGGGTCTTTCATCTCATGACTGAGGACAATGGAGTTCTGAACGTTCAGTAATGGACATCTTTCCCTTTCCTTTGATTTTGTTACATATGTTATTTTCCTATGGACCTAGGTGTTGCCTTGACCTAAAAACAAAAAGTTGCAGGAGTAAAACATACCATTTTGTTGGCAGCCACATCTGTTTTTCATATTTATCCATAGCTTTTTATATCCTCTGAAACAACCTCTGCTTGAACAAAAAACAGGGAAATGGGTGGAACTGAACAAGACCGTCACCCAGCCTGTACAATAACGGGAACACTGATGCAAATGGTTACCCAGGTGGTGCAACCATTCTTTCTTCATGTTGAACGCACATCTATAAATAAAGCAGGACAGTACACCTTTTTGTATAGCACCATTGTTTGTTGTTCTAAGCTGAATTTTAAACACACACTGTGCACAAACTTCACAAACTTGGTGTTTTCAATGGCTCTCTGTAACATTTCATGAACATTTTTATTTTCTGTGAGCGTGCTCAGTTCTGTGGCTCTGTCATCCCCTACTATTTCTACAGTACGGTCCTTCCCAAATGTCGCTTGTCTTGTGCTGTTACTAAGATACAACTTTGAACAACTGAAAGCATGTGGGTGACTGGTGAGCAAGACAGCACGTGCACAGACAGAGCAGTTCACTGCACAAAGGCCAACAAATAAGTGCTTTCATATCTACCCTCCCCCTCGTCTTTGGGACAGTTGAGGGGTTGAATGGAAAGCAGGGTTTGGGGTGTAGGGGGTCACTGGGTAGTATAGGGAAAGCAGTGTTAGGAACATTGTGTTGTTGGATTTCATGGCTCTGCGTTCATCTCTCTTTGGCTGCATCTCTAACAATGAAATCAAGTTGTCTGTGAAGTCTTGTTTATCTCTTGTACATCCTTGTTGGCATTCAGTTGCCATCATTATTTAGTGTTAATCATCATCTCTCCAAACTCAGGGAGTTAATGTCTTCATGTTCAAATGTTTTGTTTCTTTGTTAGGGTGACAGCACTCTGACATTCAGTGGTTGTTTTTATGACTCTCATTTACATAGCAACAGTGATGCTTTAATTAATGCTACAGTTTGTTTGTAATGTTTTTTTACTCAAAGCCCCAGTCGTGCACATCAGTTTCACTGAGTTTTGTGTGGTGTAAGCATCTTACAGTAAATTCAGAGGGCAGATAAAGACTAATGCATTTGAGAGTTTTAAAATCTTCCTCATGGTGTCACAGTTTGGGTTTAGTAAGACTTCATTTGCACATTTCAGACACTAATAAAAGACCTTGCCTTTTTAAGGGTCAGCAGAGAGGGTCAGTGGACAGTGGCAGCCAGGGAGATAAACCAGGCAAAAGGTGAAATTCAAAGATGGGCAGACTGTGAAAAAGAAGCAGGCAAAACTGAGGATAATGAGTTAGAAAGGGTGGAAAGCTACTCGGCTAAAAGCACAGTAGACACACTGGCAGAGAATGAGGGGAAATGAGGTGGTGTATATATTCTAAGAGCTGATTAGGGAATTGGGAACAGGTAGTAGGTGAACACGGAGGAGTCGGGTGGCAGAAAGGCAGGAAAGCTGGAGTTACTGCAGGGCAGGACGGAGTGATAGGGTCTGAAAAGACTGGAGCGGCGGAAATATGGAAAAGGCAGGCAGAGAATGAATGCATGAATAAATTGTGACATAGTTGTTTTAAATAACACTGTACCTGCATCTTCATTTACATCTAAATCAGAATAGAATCTAAACACAACTAAACAAAAAATAAAATTAAACACACTAAAATAAAGTTCTTCTATATATTTGTAATTCATACACAGTACAGCACACAGTGCACTTGTTGCCTCTGTCAGCTTGTGGTGCATACTGTACTAAAGTGTCTCAACAGCACATCTTGTGGTGTAATTTCATAGCAGTATGACTATCCTTTGGGGCAGGTGTAACAATATAAGCAGAAATGGCAGCACACTATTAGTCTTATGCTCTTCTGGCAGGCACTCTGTCTCAATAGACCCCACTGCAGTCAGACAGTATAGCTTATGCAGCACTGAGAAAAGGGTTGGTCCTCCCTAACACACCACATATATTCTGTTCCCTCTGCTCACAATACCAGACCCACTTACTGGAACTTGTCACACTTGCAACTCGGAACATTGCAAGTTTTTAAATGTGGTACTTTTTCACACCTTTGTGTAATTTCATGATAAATAATAGTGTCCTGGTGTTTATATGATGTGTAATGTATTACTTCAATTTAAGTGTCATAAATTGAAAAAGATTAACCACAGTTCCTTATGAGAAGTATTTGAGTATTTACTTTTTGTCACTCCCTAGAAATATATGATTGTTCCAACACAAAGCTGATTCAAGATAAAGTTACATACATGCGCCCTTCAATTGTTATCACTGTGCCGTCCCCGCCATTTCTCATCCTTTTCATGTCATTGTCTCATGTATTGTTTGCATCCTCTGCTGTTAGTGCTCAATGTAAACAGGAATAAGATGACAGGAACGCACAGCTTACCTAAAGGTGTTTTTCCACATGTTTTATAGCAGTAAAGATTAATAAACTACAGAACAAATCAATGGTGAATTGAAGTTAGTCTGTGGCTGTAATTTGATTGAGCTACTGAAATTCAAACAGTAAAGCCTCTCTTGATTCCACTTAAGAAAAAATAATACAATTACACATTCTTCTTTGTGTCACGTTACCCCCCCTACACTGATAATAACTCTCATCACCACAATAAGCACAAAAACTTCTCCCTTCCTCTCCTTTCCCCCCACAGAATGAGATGTCTTATTTTTCTATCATTTATTTCTCACATAATATTTTTTCAATTGGTGTGTGTTGTGTTGGAGTCCTCCTGTGCCGAGTACATACTGTAGGCAGCACGTCGGCTACATTTCATCTTGTAAAAGCAGTTGTGGTTTGTCATCCCCGTCCTTTCTCCCACAGTGGAAATAACAGAGAGGGCCAGCGTTGCCTGGTCTGTGATGCACAGCTGCTGTACTGCCGCTTTATTAATGGGATTCAGGAGCTCATCTGATTGTTCCAATAATGGAACAATGGAGGACCCTGCTTTGACAATCCTTCATCTCTGAGATGCAACAATTGATCACCAATTCAATTGCTAACTGTAGAAAATTGAATTTCTAGCCCTAACATTGTTCGTTAACCACGGTGCCGATGAGATGGCCATCCAGATTAATGATAATGGGAGGCTGAGATGGCTTCTGAGACGGCCTGTGAATTTGATTAGCTCCAGACGGCTGTGGAGACAAAGAGCAGCCAGTCAGACTCTTATGTGGAAGTACTTAATGAAAACCCTGCATGGAAGGTAATTGGGAAATGTTTGTCTGGCTGCACGCTTCTCAACTTACTGTACACAGTCTTTATACCTATCTCGCTTCAATCTCTCTCTGACTGTTGCTTTTAAACACACATACACACACAATTCGTTTTGCTTATTAAAATGAAGATGGCACTTTGAAAATGATACTGCACAAACAAAATGGTCCAGTTCTTTTAAGCTGGTGCTGTGTATGATTTTGGTTTTCATGCTCTGTGGCCAGATTAAGTATGGGTCTCTTAAAATAGATAAACCAATATCAAGATCTTATCTTTTACAATTTAAAATGTTATTTTCTTCAGGTTTTAAACAGACCTATAAAGCAGTTGCACATTTTCACATGATGTTTTCAGCCCGAGTGTTTACTGAACCTCAATAGATTTTTTTCATTGCCGACAGTATTACTATATTTTATCATCAAAATTATACATAATTAATGTAACTGCAATTAAATGTTACAGTGTTTTTTTTATATACATTTGTTCACTTCACTATTTGCAATTTTCCACTCTTAGCCATGCTGTCTGTCACTGCTGACTTCCAGTGTTTGCCAGGGAATGACCACGTTCCTCCTCCTACATGTGGCACTTCCACCTGATAGACTTCTGTGCCATGTATACCATAATTCTTGTGTTCAGGGTTAATACAGTGAAGCCCTAGGTTAGTGGGTCAGTGTTGAGTCTTCTAACTCAGGCCAAAGAAGCAAACAAGTCAAACAAATATGACTTTTAACAAATGGATTAGGTGACTTAAATTTGCACCTGTCTTGTTTTGGTGTATATCTTGTCATTGTTTTTACATATTTGATTATATTTGTTTGACATGTTTTGCTTGTGTAAAACCTCAGATTAGAACCAGGGCCGCTGCAGTGAGGACTATAGCCTCTGTATATGGGGCGCCTGCTCAGCCCAGTGAGCTATACGACTCCCCACAGAATTATCTTCAATATATTCTCTTTTCAATCTGTCAGAACAGGTGCTTTGAAGTGGTTCGCTGCTGCAGTTTAAGAAAAGCCTTGTTTTGTTTTATTATATATTCTTTTGTGCTTTAATTGTTGTTAAAATTGTTGTTATGGCTGCTCTGGAAGAGCAGTAAGGGAAGATAATAAAATCTGTGCTAATTTACAGTATTTGTAACTGTGGGGCGGAGCTCTGGAGCCAAGTTAATATAGTGGAAAAAATTGATCTAATAACTTTGCACAGCGACATCGCACCCTCAAGACAGTTGTTCATGTGGTTCTTTGAAAGCTTACTTGACTCATGTATATTGTCTGAACTACTTACTTCGTGTGGGTTCAGTTTAAAAACATTTTACATCTATTAATTTATTTATTAGCATATGTGCGTGCGACAAAAAGAGGAGTGACTTGTGACCACAGCACCTTCACCCCTGACAGTCCTGCTCATGTGTCTCAGCACTGACTGGTCTCTGTGGTGTCTGTGGTGCTGGTGAAACACTGCCAATTAAGCAGCAGTAGAAATGGCCCATATTCCCCTCCCCTCTAATCAAAATGAGACAGACTCATTTAGACTATTGAACAAAGGCGTACTGCTTAATATGGTAATTTCTACCTCTGTGTTTGACAGAGTAGAGCACATACCTCCAGTGTTTTGATCTAATCTCAGTTGTAGAGTGCCATGTCATGGTTTGTGTGTTTGGGGGCAAGGGGGGCATGACTGACTTCACTTCCTCATTTTAGTACATTTAAACCCTAAAACCTATATAAAAGAATGACACTGGATGTAGTTTAGCACAGACAAACAAGTTCACAGCCATGGCTGAGCCATGGTTACATGCTGCTTTGACCCCATAACCAGAGACTGGATTGGAGATTTATTGTCTTGCTTAATTACACCTTGGTGATTAGAGGAGGGAGGAAGTGGAGTCCCTGTTGCTCTGTATAATGTAGTCACCCTCAAAGTCAAAGCCTGTGTTTTCAAGGATACTGTCCTTTTAAATCTGCACTTAATGGACAGAGACAAAGCTGCAATCACCTTTGAGAATCAGGCACGTGTGATAAGTAGCATGTGGGTTTGTGTTTGTTTACATGTTGATGTGTTCATTTTTTGTGGTGATGCAAAAGGATGTTATAGATGGAGTTTAGGCAAGAGAAGGAGGAGAGGGTGGTGTAGCTGTGCAGCAGAGACCCCTACTGCTGGTGAATGCAGATAAATGGGCTTTGTCTACAGGCTTCTTCGAAGATGGAATGCACTACATTGTTGCTGTTGTCATTGTTACAACTGTCTCCATTTCCTCTTGTACAGGCTGCACGCAAACTGTGTTTTGACCACTGGGTCATTCGATCCAGGGGCAGAACCAGGGGATCTGTGTCGTGACAGCTTCTGAGAAAAGTGTCTTGTGGTTTGGAGATAAGTGTGCTGCTACTGTGTAAGCAAAGCACAGCTCATGTTGAGCGGCGCTCTTCTCTTAGCTTGTGAGCAGTGTTGTACAGCCAAAATTGATTACAAACCTGTTACAGTTTGGGTGCAGAAGGCAGCCAAGGTTAATTTACTGGATGAGGAGGCCGTTATATCCCTCCCTTTAGCAAGTCTCTTCATTGGCCTATTTTAAATCCCCCCTGAAAACAGGAGTTAATTAGGAACACCAACAGAAGAGAAATCCAAGGCAGGACACCAGCTTTTATTTCTGATTGAAAAAGCACAAATGTGTTTGCATCCACACTCAATTACTTGCCAATACATTTTGAAGTGTCTGCCTTGGACAGTGTGTTTTTGTGCTAAGTCATTTACATGGGGGCAATATTATTAAAAGTAAACACAATAGAAGCTCTTTGTGAGGTTAAACCTGCTTCTAATTAACAAAGAGCAAATTTGAAACGGGAATTAGTCTGTGAAAGGGAGCTTGTTAATGAAGTGTTTGAATAGAATGAAAGAAGAAAGCATGTGGCCTTCCCTGCTGGAAAAAGGTTAATGACTCTATGGAGCAGACCAGGAGTGTCTTTCCTCTCACTGTTCTCTGGGTCCATATCCTCAGGGCTTCCCTTCTTGTTGGACTTTGTTCTGCATGAAACCTGGTTTCAAAACATCCAACTATGTCCAGTGAAATGATGAAATTGTTGTTGTGCTATTTGTTTTTACATGCATTTAAGTACGGGTCACATAGCAGTGAGAGTGTTATCATGACATGCTGGCAAACATGCACTACTATAAATGGAATACACATCTGTGTTTGTATGCGTTGAAACAGCTGCCCTAAGGACAAAACCCCATATACTACATATATTGTTTGCC
>OMNW01013526.1:0-12543 GCA_900303245.1 Selene dorsalis | reverse complement strand
CTTCTCCCTTGTCTCGGTGCGTTTGGCCATGGCTGGTCGCACTGCAAAGACAGCACAGCCCAGAGGTTTTTAAGCAGATTATCGAACCCGTGGTGAAGCCGGTGGGGGCAGAAGAGGAGTGGGTATGTGTGTGTGTGTGTGTGTGTGTGGAAACTAATAAACATAGAGGGGAAAAAAAACGCAACAAAGACATTTGGGGTAAGAGAGAATGGGAGGAGGCTGAGCAATGATTTAATTCAAATTGTCATTTTCTTGCTTGAAACGGAGACGTACTAATTCCTGCTTTAATATGGATTTACTAAATGATACCATTTGTGGAGGCAGCTGCTGGGAGTGGACGCTGGTGCAGGGGATTTGGCTGAGGATATGTGACACAGACTAAAGTGGCAAATTAAGGTTGAAGTTTTTGGGGTTTTTTTGTTTTTTTTTCCTCTTTCCAGAAACGCTGGACCTGATGTCGAGAGAAGGAGCGGAAGAAATAAAAAGAAGGAAACTGGAGAGAACAGCTCAAAGCAAGAGCGGAGAGAGGAGGAGTTTCTCCCACAGTTCGTCCTGTCTGAAAAACTTACCGAGTGTGTGTTTGGTACACGTGTAAAAGCTTGTCCCCCCACTTGTCCCATCACACCTGGGCACCAAGAAATACACTTCGAAAGCACGAGATGCTTAAAAGCCTCGGCTGGGCCCCTCTCCACAACATCAAATGTTTCCGTGGTCGGGTTTGAATGACAGCGGTCTGGCAAAAGAAAAATAACAAATGAGCAACCACCTCACACACTGTCGTGAAGTTTTAACTCATATACTGCCAAATCCTGATTATAGCACTGAAGTATGTAACAGCCATCTTTTGCTCGGCTCAGACCCTGAAGCCACTTCAAACCAAAGAGAGAATCAGAGCTCTGATGTGACTGAACCAAGGCTGGCAGAAGAGCTGCAGGCTCTGGTTTCTCAAACAGGTATTCACAGAGTCTTTCATGAAGAATATATTCTACTTGCATTTCTAAATACATATGTTTGTGCTTACTTAAATTACTGCAAAGTAACCGGCACAGAGCATAACACTGGGTAACAATGTGTTCCAGCACAGGAGTAATGGCTGGTTTCTGTGTCCCTGGGCAAAATATAATGAAGCTGCCCTGTGTGTTCTGAGTGCCGTGCACACAGTGTGTCGTCTGCGAGAGCTCAAACAACAACAACAATATAAAAAGACTCTAATTTAAATGTGGTGCAGAATAATATGAAATCAATGTGTGCTAATGAAAGGTGTAAACATAAACAAACAAAACAACGATGTCGGATCAGTTGGAGCACACGTGTGAAGTCGGTCTGTGCAGTTTGTCCACCTTCTTTGTTGAGAATTACCGGTCACTGTTATTGTTCCTGCTGCCTATAACAGCTGCATGGAGGTCTCTTGTTAAAGCAATTTCAATTTCAGTTCATGAAAAGCAAAAATCAACAGACTCAATCTGTTCAAAATGAATCCTGAAGTTCAGCTGAAGGTGAAATGAGGCTTTAGCTGTTAGAGGAAGAAAATAACACAAGTGGGTATTTTCCAAAGTTAAAGGTAGGCTATGAAAGGTGTGATGCATTAAAACAGAGTATTTACCAGCGGCCGCTTCCAAACCATTCAACAGGGCCAAGTCGGTGACTCTCCTCCACAGAAAGCATCTTGAGATTTGTCCAAAAGTCTCTAAATGCTTAAAAAAAAAAAATCAAAGTGGGTGCCAAGTGGGTAATGCAGGTTATAAAGTAATAATAATGTGATTTTTAGTGCAGTTTATTCTGAAAGAGCAACAACCAATGAGGTCAATGTCATTTAACATAGTTTCGAAACAGGCTATAAAATTCATGGGTTTATAACTATCGCTGATTCTCACCTCTGGTTCCTGGTTGTTGTTGTTGTTTTTACACGTGTACTGGAATTAAAACAGTCGATAGCCAACAGCAACACAATTACTAATACACTGCAGTTAGCTTAGAAAATACACAACAACAACAACAGTCTGCAAAGAGACGACAACAACAACAACAACAAACAACAGTGTAATAAGCTATAACTAGTTACATACCCACTGTATGTGACCCACTCTCTGTCTGTGCTCGACTTGGACACATTAATGATGCAGCTCAGCACGCACTGAAACAAAATGAAACTAAACACAGGAGGTTAACGGCTCATGGTAACAATAACAATGGTAATAATAACTTAAAACATATTAATATGTCACAGCAAACTTTCCCCACATACATTTCAACCACACAAACACCATCACAGAACATTAGCTAGTGTTGTCAGATCTCCGCAATGTATGACAAACATGACTTTCTTTTATCCATAAACAGGAAACTATTTTGGCAGAGCTCAAATCTCTCTCCGTGAAATCTCCATAGTAACTAATACATCACAATAAAATGATAAAATAACACAGTGAATCAGGTCGCCCCCACGATGACACACTGACCTCTTCACTGAAGGCAGAGGTGAAACGCCAGGCAACAACAAAGCTCCCATGGTCAGTGGAGGTCAGTACCTCATCCCATCCCATCATGCACCTGGTCCAGAGATTTCAAACAGTGGCGGTTTTAGAAACAAGATGCCCCACGATGACAGTTTCCTGTATCTGTGTCATGTAGGTTTTGTTGTTTCCGCCCAGCAGCAGGTCAAGACTCTGTCGACTCCAACAGGGGAAGTGAATGTGATGTTCCCCTACTGACCACTTTTACAAATCCATACACACCTTCACAACACAAGGTGGGGGCACGGGTGACCACGCCCACTTAGGAGACAGGAAGTGTACATATCATTGGCGCAGCTTGTAATGAGCCGTGTTGTCATCGAAGAGTATCTCTGTTTAAAACCACCAAATTCCAGCTTCAATCAAAAACCCAAAACTCCTCTGCTGCACAAGTGCGTCGCTACATCACTACACGAACATGCGCACAGGAAGCTGCTGCAGTGGTGGTGTTGAGTAGCCTTGAGTAGACACTGATAACTCGGTCCATTAGCATTAGCCCGGCCCCGGCTCCTCGGGGAGAGCGAACAGCATGGAGGATGATTCTTCTTGTTGTAGCAGCTCGGCCGCCCACAGCCTCGCTCTTTAGTGTGTACCTATATATTTTACTCTGACACGGGGAACAAATTAATCAGCGAGCGCTTTCTGTTGCACAGCGCAAATGTGCTCTTTGTGACTAATGATAGTTTGAGGTTAATTTGTACACATCCAAATGTGCCTCTTGTGAAATGAGAATGTGTGTGTGTGTTTATGTGTGAGTGCAAACACTTGTTTATGTGTGTGTATTTAGTGTGTGTGTGTGTGTGTATGTGTGTGTGTGTGTGTCCTCCCCAGGGCAAAGACAGTGCCTTTCTTGTGGAGGTATTAATGAATCACTTAGCTCCCAGTTACAGCTGCTTTGCCCATATAAATAGATACTTGTGCTTGTTTTCACATTTTAATATGCATCAGTTAGCATTCTTATACGCACCATAGACTCTCATGAAAGCCCTTCTCCCTCTGTATTAGGTATAAAAAATTTTTTAAAAAAAAGGTGTATCAAGCATCATTTTAGGCCCATGACTCAGCAAAGTAAATGTCTGTGTGCAAATGTCCTTCAGTTCACTTTATTATGCACAAAAGGAAACAATACAACACATAAAAGACAAGGAAAGAGAATATGTAGAATAAAGATAAAGGTAATTCAAAGGAATAGTTCAATAAGACCAATAATCTGATTCTCCACCAGAAACTATACTGTTGTAGATGACTCTCTGTAAAGTAAACTTTGGTTTATACATTGTTGTTGTTGTTGTTATAATGTGGTTGGAACAAACAAGATATAAAATGTTAGATACCACCGTCCCGGTACTCAGACTTGCAGTCTGGAGCAAATTAAAAGCACGTTCATGCATCTCCAGTGAGTGCGCAGTGTGTGTCCCGTGTGTGTGTGTGAAGTAAGCAAACAAACATAGATACAGACATCTCCCCTAAGTCGCGTTCAGAGCCAAGTGTGTGTGAGTTGGTTTTTCAAGCGCTGACAGAAATCAACAGAGCTGAAGATGATGAAGACTGTGGCGCTGGATTGAACATGTATATTTTTATTCATATTAAGACGTTACACAAACAGTGACAGAACCTCTGCTGGTCTACATTATTACCTGATGAAGAGACTGATAAGAACAAATGTAAATCTAACAGGATAAACATTTAATATCGCAGTCTTTCATCAATATTTATTCAAATGTCTTGTTCATACACAATTAAGAACTTTATTCTGTACACTTTATAATAGATTCTTATTTTGCCTAATGTAATCATATTTGTGTTTTTGTAATGTTCATTGTAAGGAAGTACTTGTATTGTAGCTCCCTCACCAGGCTCTCATGAAAACCAGGAGGTTGGGCATTATTATTGTTAATTTATATAAAATATGTCAAGCACAAGACGTGAGTGAGCGCTGGGTGTGAGTCTTTATGCTAAGCTAGGCTAGTTAGCTCATGTATTTGCCATGCTGACTTCTCATTTAACTCCCTGTAAGGAAGAAATAAAAGTATTTCCCGTAATCCTACTGGTGTAGGTGGATGTATTTTGAATATAGTTAGGTCACTGCCTTTCTTTGACGATTGGCAGTAGATTGATGACAGCAGATACCGGCACTCGGTGTGACACAGCGCTGAGCTCATTATGCAGGCAAACCCCACAGTTAATAAGCATAAATCTGCATACGAGGTAACAGGGGAACTTTAACTACCTCATGACCTCATCGCAGGCTACATCACTTTTCCAGGAGCTGAGTGACATTACGTGCGGCTCTGTAAAACGGTCATCATCGTGTCATTTGATCTTGAAGGGTACGGTGGGACGGTGTTTAAAGTCTGGGGGCGTTTTACTGCCGGGACAGTGACGTAGTGCTCCTGCTACCAAAAATGTCCTGGTGAGTGCATCAGTGCGGGGTTTATGTGAATCGAGGGGACTGGCAGCGAAAGAGAGACATGTAAACATCTCAGCCACTTATTTTACAGACAAGGCAAAAGACACTGGAGAAATGGATACTTGAGAAGTGATTTGATTTTCCCCCCGAACGGTTTCAACTCCGATCACTGAAACTAACCAGAAGAAAATAAAGTGGTCTTGTGGTCGTCTCTGAGACATTTCCCACAGCTTTGTTGTCTTTCCAGACGTCCCCACCCCCCCCCACCAAAATGATTTTCTCCATTATAATGCACCCCTGGGTTCTTGCTGTGGATTCAGTGCGTAAGACGTTTTCATGTGTCCCATGCCAAACGCTCCATCTCGGCAGAGCGTGTTAACGACCACCCCAGATGGGCTGCATCACTTCCTGCGAGAGCCGCCTGCCACTGTTCAAAGTCACAGAGAGAGAGAGAGAGCAGAGCCTGCCAGGGGAAGGAAGAGAGAATGGGTAGAGGAGATAACTGGGTGGTTATTTTTCATCACAACCATGCACAGAGTGGAGTAGCCAATCATTACAACCAGCAGTGGAAACAGGTTGAGACCGATACAGGGGGTGGGGGGTTCCTCTCTGTAATGATAACATTGGACTCACCGAGTTAATTACTGAGAATCATGAATACAGTGAGCTGGGAAGAACAAGAGAGAGCGAGACAAAAATACAAGCAGTCAGACGATACGTGCAGGTCTTAAACTGGTGCAGCCAAAACTCTGAAAAGAGAAAATAGAGGCAATGTGTTTTTTGTTTTTTGACAAAGCTGCAGGTTGGACAAACTACTACAAACCATTCAAATAAAGATTTATCAAGTAGAGCGCAGTGACAGTCCATGAGCTCGTGATGCTAACCATGACATCCATCTCAAATCCTATTTCCAGTCAAACCAGTTTGACTGATTTGGTCTCTCCTGAATCAGAAGCAAATTTCATCCTCCAGGGCTTAAACATAAAGCCAACATGTGAGCGCTAAAAACTGAGGTATACATAACTCTAGTATTACTCCCATTTATGCACTAATTAGCAGAGATTAGTGTATTTTTTTATCACCAAATCAGACTTGTAAGCTTAACTGTTCAACTATCTGAAAATGACTTTGAACGGGACATCCAGACTCCTATCTGTGCTAATGATGCTAACAGGAGTCAATAGGTTTGGTAGACAAGATGGCGACAGTGGAGCAGCCCACTCTCAGCTTGTGGGCGATGTCTGTGATCAGATGTCGGGGATGTGTGGGTGCAGGATCTGTATGGGTGATGGCAGTCGTTTCTGAGCCCAGCAACGTAGCTACTGTGGTAGCTGCCACTGGAAAATGTAGTTAAACGCTGCGCTGCACAACCTTTTCTGCTCCTTCTCTGCAGCACTGCCACTGGAAGAGTCCATCACAATAAACTAATCATTTCTGCAGCTACAAAATGAAGACTTTGGTTGTAATAAAGTAGAATTATCATTTCACTCTCACTCTCGCTGTATATTTACACAACATGAAAAACTTTGCTGGGAAAGTGTCCAAACACACAAGTGCTGACACAACTAATTCATACACACGCTCACAGATAAACACACACTCTCCCTCTCCAGACCCTCGGACAGTAAAACTTAACAGTCCAGGACATGGACTCTCTCTAAACTATCATCACCTCCACCTCCGCCGCTCCCTGCTGTCAGGCCCAGGAAAGACTCCGACGCTGCACCATGCTCACTCAGGGAACTCCCCGGCCTGACTTCTTCTTGCCTGTGGGCCTCCAACCTTTCGTTCCCTGTGATCTGTGAGCCAGGATGCAGTTGAACAAATGTCAAGGTGGAGGAGGGCCAACCTCCACCTCCCTGGAACGTTCTGGATGGATATCAGACCCCCAAACAACTACTTCTTCCTCATCCACCTCCCTCAATCCGTCTCGTGTTTCCTGCCTCACATACGGGAAATCCCTGCATCTCTCAGTCAGGACCCGTCGTCTCTGCAGGACCTGCTCTCTCCTGTTAGCGTTGTGGTGTTTGCGGTCCATTTTGTCTCCATCAATATGTATAAAATGAAGAATAGATTGGACCACTTGGACGTTTGGATGGGTGTTTTGTATATTTGTGTGTGTGTGTTTTGTCCACATGTTTCCCAGGAAGGTCAAAGAGGGAGATGCGGTTTCATGTTTAGGTTGGATCCACTCTGACAGTGATTTTGCTCGGCTTCTGCTACGTCTCACATTGTTGTCATGTAATGGGATGTGAGCCACAAGGTCAGTCTTCCTAGAGCAGGTGTGTGCTTCACATTGTGTGAGAGAGAGAGTTTTTATGCATGTATGTGTATGTTTGCCTAATTCTTTTACATTGTCTCTCTTCTCCTTGTGTGTTTCTTTGTGTGTTTGCATACGAGTGTTTGTGTGTGGTTAGCTGAGGTCAATGAGAAACCCAGCATTTGGCAGGGGAGCCGTTGTGGCCACTGTTCTGTTTGTATAAGTTTCTGAGGCTCTGTGTAAAGCATACCATTCTCCTCTGGCTTTACACACACACACAGATACACACACACACATACACACACACTCATCTGCAGCTTTCATTTTCACGTCATTCACCACTGTAAGACTCTGCGTTAAAAGCCGGTCAGATCAGGGTGAAGGAATTAGAATTAATCAATCTTGTAAAACTGCTTATGCTCGACTCAGCTGCAGGCCTTAGTCAGCGAATGAGTCAGTGCCTTGTTTGTTTGATTCCACATGAGCTTTACTGAAAGCAGGAAAAACAATTTAACATCTGCTGAATAATAAATTACACTATCGTATCTAACTAATTAAGTAATGGTCAAGTTTGACTTTGGCATCAGACTGACTCACAAGACTGACTTAAAGGTCCAGGTCCAGGTTCAAATATGAAGGACGCCACAAGGTTTGGTACTTAAATAAAAAAAAATAAATAAATAAAAGAAATTTGCAATCCTCTGTGTGATTTAAAACACATGAACTTAGCTGGCGAGCCCCAGGCCACGCAGCCCTCCTGATGGGGGGCCGGTGCAAAGGTCCGTACACACAGGCCGAGCCCTAGGCCACGTGGTCCCTGCTGCTGGTGGTCGCAATAAAGAAAACACTTGGCCTTGGGTGATTTCAACAACTCACCCAGGAGCACTAATGAACTAACGGCCTCGATATCGACCCCACAGAGGTTACACGTTTGCACCTCCACACAGGCCGTTCAGACTCACAAAACAATTCCGCTATATATATAATATTATATATAATAATTCATCTTTTCTTGGATTGCAATTTTCTAGCCTTTGCACAGAGAGAGCTTTAAGAAATGCAGCGTGGCTGTGTTTATACTAGTTTCTCCTCTTTCCCATCGTCACATACCACCTTAAACTTCACATAATGGGTGATTCTGGATTAACAACATGTGGATGTTTTGTGTCGACTAACCCGACACACCTGCCTCACAGTAAACCTGATTGTTGAATCAACATTGACAATTGCAGCCAGTCGTAGCACGTGTTGTCTTTAGGCAAAATTGTAGTTCGTGGTCAAGCTTAAAGACGCTGCTGTGTTTAG
The DNA here is from genome assembly GCA_900303245.1 of Selene dorsalis. NCBI lineage: Eukaryota > Metazoa > Chordata > Actinopteri > Carangiformes > Carangidae > Selene > Selene dorsalis. The sequence goes on along the minus strand of OMNW01013526.1, from coordinate 4,055 downwards.
ATCTTGACAACAAATAGCTCAGTTTTTTATTCTAAGAATTGTAAATTAGCATTATAGAGACACACTGATTTATATTTGGCTTATTATAGATGCATGTGACTGACTGAGTGACTGAGTGATCGTAGTTCCACCGCTGGTCAACCAAAGGCCACAGGACTGAGTTTTGTTGGAATTTCCCATCAGCCATTGCTGTTTTCAAAATAAAAAGCAGCTTCATTGAAAATTGATCTGTATTAAAATACTGTACATGTGAACGCAGAGTAGGAGTCAGGCTGATATGATGGACAGGATGATGTCAGTTGTTGCAACTGCAGCAACTGTTGCACAGTGATTTTTCAACTACGTCGTCAGTTTCACACATCGACCATGTGGTCTCCAGGCATATACTGGGTTTTGAACTTGTTTACCTTGAAAAACATGCAGAGGAGGCTGATGTAGGTTTTTTTTATTATTCCAGTCTGGTCAGTGTCTCTGAAGTCAGCCCAGATGTTGTTCATCATTTTTCCAGCGGCTGGACAGTTAGAAGACACAGTTACAGAAATGTTAGTGAATACGTCAAACTCCAAAAGGAGGAATCTTAGATTTGACAAGTTGAAATTATTCCCCTGCTTGTAGAAAGTCTTACTTTGTGGTAGGTCTGCATCATGGACTTTAAAGTGTTATATATTGCCTTCACATATCTGTATTATCAGAGCTCTGCCTCGGGCTGCTGACTGAGCACTGGCCTTCTCTCTGTCTGGCATGAACACACACATCTGGACAGCGTCTTGTCACGATGGATAACATTTTCCCTTGACGTTCAAATCTCCCTCCAACACAGTCAAATTGGATTTTCCCTTCCATCGCCAAAACACAGATCGCTGTTGATGTCCTTACCCTCTCCTAATATTTACACGCTGTACCAGTGCCAGTAAACACCTTGTCTTGATTGTTGTGTTATCCCTGCAATCCATTACTGACTAAGATGTTTGACTTAGTAAGCCGCCTGTCACCTGCTATGTAGGACTCACACCACAAAGCCTTTTTCCAATCACATGACACCGAATGTGTTGTCAATGAGGTTTAGGGTGCATCTTGAGTGTGTTTACATCTGGAGTCCAAAACCAAAATAAACTGTTTCTTTATTCTTGGCAGTGAACGCCTCGTTCTGGGCCGAGGGAGCTTAAAGTAGCATGTTGAACATCTTTCTGGCAGCTCACCACTACTGTTGTGTACGTTTACAAGAGCTGGCTCACACTTCACTTCACACACATTCAAATTAAAACTAGTTCACATTCATAATTTAATTTTTTGTTTTTTTTGGGGGGGTGGGGTTTGTGAAAGTTCACAATACCCCCCAAAAATGAACTAGTTCATGTTAATTTCCCTTCATTTTTTAATGAGCTGCACTCCTCCTACCATCCAGCTCCACCAGAAAATGCCAGATTACTGTGAAGTAGTACAAAATAACAGCCAGAGTTTACTGATAAAGACCAATCAAAACAGCTCAAAACTGTTCATTTTGCAAATGTAATTCAACTCTTTAGAAAAGCTGAAGTTTATTTGGCCTGCTTTTACACTACCAAACAGCAGCAGGTTAAAAAAAAAAAGTCTGAATTGCCAATATCAACAATTTTGAGAGCCAAGTGTTCATCTTTCTTTTAGTTGCAAACATAAATTCAGTTCATAAGTTCACCAAAAAGCAAGTTCACACTTCAACATTGCTCATATAATTTGGCTACCACACTTATTTTTCTGATTGCACCAAAAAAATTGCATTTTATTTATACTGTACAAAAGCCTGATGTATCTGCAACCCAATGGTTTGCATGTTACACCAATATAAAAACTGATTTCTCACAGTGTTAAAGGTTTTATTGATGCGTTTCCTCCCGACTTGTTACAGCTGGATCCTTCAGATGAAGACACTCACTGTTCATTTCATAGAAGAACATAAGTAGCTATGTCCTGTCTCTGTTGTTATCAAGCTAAGTATTAAAATGTGATAACAAAACAGCCAAATAGTCACTGTGTAATTCATTTTCAGTGTTTTTTGGTTGGTGTATTAACCTGTTTTAACCGTGAGATGTGTAAAATCATCACAAGGAAGACTAATGATGAACGTCTAAAATTCCCACTGCAGGGTAAATAAGTCGAGTCTTCTTCTGTTCAGTGCTGATGTGTTGTGCCACTGCAATTTAAACACGGGCAGCAGGAGTCCATAACTCAAATCGTCAGCTACACAAACCGCCGTGAGCACGCATTGCACCTCTTAATGGATACAGAACAAATGAACTGATAATGTGGTTTCATAAATATTCTCAGACCAACAGCGGCGGGAGCATTAAATCATCATCAACAAAGGCAGCGACGACGACATCAGAGCAGAGCTCGGGATGAAATTAATTAATCTGATAAGGCTGCAGCACAAAATGCCAGCTCCGCTGTACATTAGTCTCTGTCGCTGTTGATTTTGGCACCTATTATTTTGTCTTTTAACAAAAAAATGTACATTAATGTTCGTATATTTGTCTTTTCCCACATTGTAGTTAGTGTAAAACTCTTCCTCTTCGTCTCATTGTAATGTCATTTATGTGTGTAGCCTTCAGATAAGCTGAAAGCAGAGGCATTTGCAGTGGATTTGTGTTGTCATTTAGTCCATACATTTGTTACCATTCTCCTTCTAATGAGGTGGAAACACAAGAGAGTCACAAAAATCCTGGTGAACTGGGAACTCGATGTTCTACATCTCGCTCTGCCCACATTTCCTGACATCACTGATGACAGGAAAACAAGATGCACCGGAGAACCTGAAGACAAATCACCTACTGTAAGTCTGGATGATATGAACAGCCAGCAGTGGCAGACACAGGACACACAGACAGGCGGTGTCTTCCTCCTATCATCCTTGTTTCATCATGTGATCTAGAGATCTGATAAAGAGGCTGACATCTATCACACAAGCTTCAATCTAAATATGACAGGCATGAAAAAAATATGTTTCCGAGCTGCATGTGGAGATTAGATTTTATTTATCAAAAATAAATCAAGAATTCATCAATAATGAAAAGAAATCCAACAGTTGAGGCACCTGTAAACAGTGTATAGACAGACAGAAAGAGCTGAAAGTTGCAGTAGTGGAGCAGAAACACGCAGGCTGTGTGTTCCCATAGTTACATACTCCATGTTTAAAAATGGTCCTGGGCCAGAAACTCAAACTTCCTGTGCTTCTCCCAGCGTGATCTGTCTACATACACAACTCACAAAAAGTTAGGGATATTCAACTTTTGGGTGACATTATGTAAAATGTAAACAGTTGATGCTACAGTGATATTATATAATAAAAGTAGGGCATTTAGGTAAAAGTATGAAACGGCCATTTCTTCATCTCCAACAATGTATAGAAATGGACACTAACAACATCGGTGGGTATACCACAACAAAACATGTCAATGTGTCAATAAGTTGTCATGTGACCACAGGACGTCCACTTCTCTGTCTTTCTGTGACTCTTCCAGTCTCTCTGTGTCTCTGTCCAACCTGCTGATGACACTGAGCTCAGTGGAGACAATGTCCCACCGTCTGAAGCCTCGATATGGCCCAGGTACTGTTGATGGACTTATCAGTGTCCTCTTGGTCTCATGATGTCCGAATGTGAACAGCATGACGACCGTTTAAATACTTGATGCCACTGAAGGACTGAAACATTGAACAGTCGGACATGTGCATTCAGAAGTTTAGAGAAGGTCAAATTAAGTTCCTCTCCTGGAGTTAAAACACAACAGTTGAAAGCTACAGTGGTTTCTAACAACTTAATCAAAATGATCTTCAATATTGATTTAATTGATTTGTGATGCTGATGTGCAGTGAACAGCAGTGGGACGACTGAGGCACCTTCAACCTGCCCCAGCGACCACATCTGGACGAAAGCAGAAGTTACTGTTTAACGGAGCTGGCGTCCGCCCAGCTTCGCTTTGTACAACGGAAACAAGCAGGACTTATTAAAACGAATCAGTTGGCTTCATGAAACCCTCCCCCCCTGTGTTCAGTCATGTAACGACTCCCCTGCCTCAGAC
>OMNW01013513.1:1988-13134 GCA_900303245.1 Selene dorsalis | reverse complement strand
GTGTGTGTGTGCGCACTCGGATGTGTAACATTGCCAGAGCCTTTCAAACGTCTGCTTCTAGTTTCCAAAAAACATTTAGGGTCACCGTTGTATCACAGCTTAGTGAATTGGTTGGAAACTGTCACAGTCCATTCTCATTTGAAAACGAGGGAAACACTGGGCTGGACATGAATTCTTAGCTTCTCTTAGGTGACTTTGTGCGTGGAGTCAAAATCCCTGTTAGAGTGAGTTATGGCAGCTGTACAGGGATTACATAGTGCATCACGTACAGCAATATGTGATGCAATCTCATGCAAGAAGCCGACCAATGGGATAAAGAGGAAATGTCAATGACTGTGTTTGAACCATATTTAGAGTTAAAACAGAAGTTCCTTAGTTTCTGTGTTTTAGAAAGATGTAATTTCAGGGTTTCTGTCTTGTTCTCCATATTATTTTGCTCAAAGCAAAACTTGTCATTTGAAGTCAAGAGGAAGTCTTAAAGAATAAAACCGGCCATATTCAATTCAGCTCTTGTTGACAAAACAAATCCATAACCCCAAAAACATTTCCTTTCTTGTCTGTTGCGTTCAGTCTAAAGTGTGTGTGTAGACCTGCATCTGTGAAAACAGCTCACACTGTTATAGATTTTGTTTCAAATTGATAAAATTGCCATTTTTGTTTATCAATCTATGCTAAAGAGCCAATTATGACAATATAGAAATAGATTGTTTTGGAATTCTATGGAAATGTACAACCACAATCTCTGCACAATACATGCTTTACCTTTTCCACACGCTGGCCTTGTAACAGAAGGTACAATATTCCAAACATATTCCAATGTGTATCTGCAAAACTGTCTCACAAGCTGTTCTGACTACTTCTATTACAACCAACACATGCCTGAAACAACACAAGGTTTGTTTGCACATAACCTGAAAAGACTTAAAGATTACATCTGTATTGTATATTTGCCATTTTGCCTCAACACAGTATAGCTAACAATCCATCCTTTAGTCTCACCTGTAGTAGTTCTTCTTCTTGTCTCCTGTGTTCATCTTGCAGGGCTCTGACCTGAGCAGCATGGGCCTGTTTCAGTTGCTCCTGCTTGTTGTTTTGGTTGTCATGGTCTTCGTACCACTGCACTGCAGCTGAGACCAGTGAGTACAACAATAGAGTGTTAAATATAAACTGCTGGTCAGACAAAATCCTGACTAAAACAGAGGACAAGAATAAACGTATATTATTTATATTACGTGTTAATCTGACACTCCTGTCCTCCCAAGTCCTGGTCGTACCTCTGGGAGTGCTGGAGCAGGGTCTGACCACACGGTCTGCTCCTCCGTTGGTATCTGCACTTGTTTCCTGTGTATCGTCCGTCATGTGCATGAGAAGTCTCCGTTTGACCTTGGATACGCCCCCGTGACCTTCACCGCCACTCTCTGGGGTCAGGTGCTTCTCCTGCATGAGCTGACCTTGTAAGCCCACGATGCACCCTGGCCCTTCAAGGAGCCACAGGCCAGATGGTGTGTCCACATCATATGACTGGTTGAGAGATGGTGAGTGAGAAGAGTCATGACCTTGCACAGCCATCTCATTCCTCCTCTCCACCGAGTGGTTACTGGTGTCCGAAAGCACAGACACGTTACAGGGAGTCAGGGTTTTAGGTGGAACATTTCTGAAGGCTTCAGGGATACGCTTCTGCTGTGCTGCAGACAGGAGACGTTTAGCTGGTGGCTGCTGACTTCTACTGCCATGCAGTCCATAACTCTTGGTAAGCACTCCTTTACTTGTTTCTTTTTCCTTCATTCTCTCTGTAGCTGAGGTTTTCTTTGGCCTGTTCTCTTTTAAATTAATTTCCTCCTTTTCTTTTTCCTGAGGAACATCATCTGCATGGCTGAAGACTAATTCGGGTCCTGTACCTTCATGCAATTTTTTGCCATTGTCAAACTCCTCCCTGTATTCTGCATCACTTCTATCAACATCATCACACCAATCGGAATCATTTTTACTCTGCTCAGAGTGCGCAGCACCTTTAAAACCAAACTCACTTTGGCTGTGACTCTCCAGGTTTTCTTTAACTGTGGACTCCAGGTCTGAGATCAGAACTTTTAGACTGGAAAGGTTTGACTCAAGCTGATCTATGTGAGCTGAATTCTTGGCTGAAACACTTGTAACATTGCCTTCCACCATGAGAGCCACAGCGGAGTGAAGTGCTGTGTGACTATTTTGATGTCCCAGGTTACTGTTTTCATTCAACCCAGTATTTACTACAATTTTCCCCTTTGAGGTCTTGGCTCCAACGACAGGTTCTACAGTTCTGATACTGACTTTGCTCTTGCAATGAACAGGACTCATACAGAAATTAGGTGCTGGGATAGTGCGATACTTCCCTAATCCTTTCAAATTACCATTTGGAGAAGTGATACTCTGCTCACTGTTCAAGTGAACGACTTCCCGGACTGGGGAGGCTTCTGTTGACGCAGGCTGTTGCTGGATAAAAATGCCAAGTTGCTTAGGCTCTGCAATGAGCTCCTGTGAACTGTTTAGTTGATTATTTTTTAAAGTTGTTTTCTCCTCAACTTTTTCCTCAGTATTCCCATCCTCTGTTGAATGAGTGCTTTCAAATTCAGCATTGGTCTTTGTCATTATGAGGTCACGTTCAATCATCCTCTCATTTTCCCAGGATTTCTTTAGTGAAGTTTCCTCAGTCCCAATAGTGTCTCTCCCCTCTTTAGATTTCTTTCCCTCCGCAGTCACTGTAGTCTTGTAGGGTGACTCGTCATTCTCCTTATCAGAGAGGCTCTGCTCTTCTGCCCTTGCTCTTGGCTGTTCTTGAGTCCTCTGCTGGATTTTAGTGTTTCTGGCTTGGCTCCTGAGCATCCGCTGGCGCCGCCGATACTCCTGAGACTTCTTCAGCAGGGCCTGGAGGCTCATGCGATAAGGCTCCTCAGATAGCTGTGCCTCATCCACATGGTTTTGTGCAGGTTCTGTTTCTGTTGGTTCTTGCTGACTGTGCGGTTCTGTTGTTGCACAGTGACGAGGGCTTAATGTCTCTGATAAATCTGGATTATCTGAAAAGCCTGCGTTGTCTGAAGAGACTGGGTCCTCAGTTCTGTCCAAAATGTCATCATTGTTAAGGTCAAGTACTGTATTGGGGTGAGGACTCTCTGTGTTTTCCAGGTGACTGTTTTCAGACTTTTCGGCTGGTAAATGGTTACATTTGACTGAATCCTCTTGGACCGAGGAACAACAAATGTCTTCTCCTGCTGTGAAGTTATTACAAAACAATGGCTCCAGTCCACTCTTCTCTAATTCCTCTCCATCTACGGGAGGGTGGCTAATAATTTCTGGCATCTTGGCAATTGTGTGTGATGTGCTGTGAAGAAAAAAGCCACCAATACTATGAGCTCCCTCTGTGGAGCCAAAGCCGTGGCTCTCACTCCCTGCATCAATCGTTTCAGGGATACTGATGGTGTTTTCAACATTGTCATAGGTCAAATAACCTGAGGACAGTGACTGGTGGCTCACACCATTAAGGGGACTTGTCTGTGACCCCTGTTGGTTGTCATGTGGGTCAACAAGGCATCCTTCGTTGTTGCTTTGCTGAGGTATAACATCAGAAGTGAAAAAGGCACTATACATTGTTGATGTCACTGGAGGAAGAGAAAGCCCACCCTTTTCTTGCCTTAAAGGGGGTGGTGAGAGCAACAGACTATTCTTTGTAGCACTTAACGAATTACTCTGTGACACTGATTCATTGCTGGCGTTGTGAGAATATAAAGATTTTGTGTTCTCTGACTCCTGAAGCAACTCCTCCAGTGTTGGCGTGTTCCTCAGCTGCAAGTTGGAGAGAAATGGAAGAACATAACAATAACTCCATTCATTTAAAAAACTGCAGTAATGTAGGAGCATAAAACAGGCACATGCTTGGCTTGCAAACAGGATAGTGGAAAGGGTAGGATTTTGGTTACCTGTACACTTTGCAGTATGGTTTGGACAAAGGCCATTCTTGGATCAGCTTTCAGCTTTCTGTGTCCTGCAGATTTCTGTGCTGCGTCTCTGTGTTGCTGCATCTCCTCCCTCTGCTCCTCTGAGAGCTGTTATCATCAGAAAGCAGACATGGGATGTCAGGCACACGTCACACAAGGACACCATTATTGCACCATTTTGTTCAACACCTTTTGATTAATCAATTGATTGTTGAGTATAAAATATCAAGAAACACTGAAAATGCACGCCAGGCTGGTAAATGGTCATATCGACTAAATCCTCCTGGACTGAGGTCCAATAAACAATACATTTACCACCAAGGATGAGAGTCCACATCTTGGTAAATATCACCGAGATGGAAGAAAACATTATTATTAAACCTGGCCATGATTTTCTGTTGCATGTCTAATTGTTTGAACACTATCTTACAAAAAATGTTGTCTACACAGCTCAGAGTTAGCACAGTGGGAGTCTACAGCCTACAGTTGTTTTAGTGTGCGTGATTAACTAAAATAGCAATCCACAGTCTTAATGAATATACTCTGAATAAGATAAGCCATACCAGGGGAGGAAGGATGGGCCGTCCATAGACACGGATGAGAGAGGATGGAGGCGAGGTGCTGAGTTCTTCCTCCTCACTTTGCCTCAACTGGGACAGACAACGCTGCACAAAGTTGTCGTAGTCCTCCATCAAGTTGCATCAGGACACAGCAGGTAGTAACGTCTGATGGTTGAAGGTACTAACGTGACAATAACGTTAAGTTGTTGTCTTTGTTAGCTTTAGCTGCCGAGCTGTACCTAGCTAGCTAATACAGAGAGCTAAAGAGAAGCCGGATAACGTTCATTACCAAAACCGCTAACGTCAAAACACAGCGAAGCGGCTGACAGAGCTAATTAAACACCAGAGGAGCAGCTCTGTGGTGGTACCTCCACTGTGAGAGCGACAGAAAGAAGTCCTACAAGTCCCGAAACAGCAGTCTCCATCAGAAGGGATCAGTGTTTACATTTTTACCCGCCTCTCCTCCCGGAGCAACACACACTGACAGTTGGAGAGAGCCGAGGCGGCGAAGCTCACAAAACCCGGAGTGGATTTCCAGCACGGGAGTGGTTGTCCTGACTAATCAAACAACAACTAATGTGCACATTTAATCCTAAACCTAACCATAGAGAACATGAACTCATGTCGCATTAATCAAACACATATCATATTTCCTTCATCGTTGACGATATTTCCACGAATCCCGAAAATCTATCATTATATCAATGACAGATGTGCCACTCATGGTTTTGCAGGAGCCGCACCGGTTAGAGAAGAAGAGAGTCGGTGATAACTTGACACTGCCCCCTACAGACCGGACTGGCCAAACAAAGGAATGCGCACAGTGAGGACGGGTAGGCGATATACCCCCCTCCCCCCCGAGGTACAGGCTACATTCAGTTATATGTATCACCATGGTTAAACCATGGTTTCTTCTTGTTTTTAGGTCTTTAGTTGATTAGCCTGTAGATTGAAGCAGCCGGGGGGGCTACATCAGTTCATGCTTAACAAGGTGTGTGCACAGCGAGCCTATACACCTTTCTTTAGTTGTCACAGCAGGCAAACCACAGGTGAAACTTCTAATGTTTATCATGACACTCCTCCAGCAGCTGTAGCAGTGCAGCAATTAACAGTGTTATTGGTTTCACGTGTGTTGGGCCAATCAGCGTCTGCTGTCAAAGGTCTGACAGTGGCACATACTTAAAAACATCGCTAGTCCTGCTGTGTAAATACATATAAATCACTGTCTGTTGAGTATTATATAGACATTTTATCAACTTCCTCTTCCTCTCAAGTGGATTGTAGAGATTTCTTTCATGAACCAGAATACAGATCAGAATCAGAATCAGAAAAATCTTTGTCCATTACACAAAAAAAGAATAAAAACTTTGAATGGCTAGTATAATGTCAATAAGATCATATAATGTCAATAGGATTGTGGATTATTAGCTGATAGGAGTTACACCAAGTGACCTACTGAATTTTATACACTTATTTGATGTATCTTTATTTCTATTTGCCCTTCTGATGGGGTATGGTGGACTGGGTGGGAGGGGATTTGGGAGCTGTTGTGAGCACCTTAATGTATGTTTTTGTGACTGTATTGTATTGATTAACTGTATCTATGTCTAGGACCCCCTGGAGGATGAGATGATACATCTCAAGGGGTTATCCTCCAATAAATTAATTTGAATTAAATATGCACTCTATATGTGAGTGACACTACAGAATGAATATTGGCAGCTCAATAGTGAAAAACTACAGATGTCAATTTACACAAGACACACAAAATATGTTGCATTTTAAAACATGTTTATTGGTCATATACAAAATAAAGTAAGCTGTTTATCAACAAACATACAGTATATACATCAATAAATTAAAAGATGCATCAGACCGATGATGAAACAGTTAATTTCATGATTACCAGTACCTTGTCATCATCACTTACATATCTACAAATTGCAAAAAAGTACAATAATTTAGTTGAAGATAAATACTTACAAAGACCGTCACATTTGAAGTATTTTCCCATAGAAAGTACTGTCGTAGAATAATTTATTACACCCCATACAGAAATATTACAAAACACAGAATTTCCTATTACAAGGGCTTCTCTTCTATAGCTTTAAACGGACCGTTATATACCTTTAGAAACACAAAAATATCCCAGCTCCTCATAGCAACCTGGCCAAATGCTCACCAGCAGACACGTGTGGTGTGATGGGAAAAAGTATTGAATAAGCCAGCTGGCTAACACTGGCACATTTACAGTCATGTTGATTAACGTGCATTGTCCCTAAATGAATAAACTGAATACAATTAAAATGAGAGAAGGAGAAGAAAAGAGGTTTAGGGGTAGTGATACCTGAACTGTGGGTATGATTTTATGTTAGAGATTTAAATCATTTGGTGAGGACAGGGGCAGCAGAGAGTGAGAAAGAGTAACAGAAGGGGATGACAAAACACACACTATTATTGGTGAAAAAAAAAGATCAAAAGAATCCTTGCTTCATTCACTCATCAATCAGCAGTGGAGGTGGGTTAAAGGACTTTTAGAGTCCGGTCGTGTGATTCACTAGATGGGAAAACAACTGAATGGCTGCATACCGATTGGCCCCGCAGCAAGATAAGGAGTTAATGATTTGCATCTTCCAGAAGAATCAGATGTTTTGAAGAAGGGCTTGCTGAGTTCAGACACTTTGTAAAAAGAGAGAGGATCGGTGGGGTGGGAAATGGTTAAGAGTTTTATCTGATGTGTCTCCACCACTCCTCTCTGCCTCTGTAAAATATTAATAGATGCGGTTTAGGAGTGGTTGCTTGCGTTTGTGATGAAATGTCTTTTCATAAGGAGGGTCTGACCTCTGTACAGGCAGCAGAAAAATAAGGTCAGCGTGCCTTACAAGCTCATAAACTCTGTTATGAAAAGCCACGAGGCTTTGTCTGAGGATCACTAAAGGTCACTATTGTCATCTGATCACATCTGCTGTGTGAAAATTAGGATTAAACTATTGTAATGTTTCACCCACCACCCTGCTTCACATAGGAGAAATACAGTAAACCCAAAGATATTTGAATCTGGAAGACAAAAATAATCATATTGTAGGTCTGACTGGAGGCTTTGCATGACAGCTACAGTATATTTTGCATCTTGATTTCTTCTGAGTTGGCAATAAATAATAAAAAAAATTCTCATGTTTTCACAGTTCATTATTAAGTGACACCGGGAAAAAAGCAAGGTAAGCCACAACACTTAAGCCTGATTTAACGGAGACAAATTGACACTGGCATTTGTAACTGAGAATTAAAATACTAAACATTCTGCATATAAGCTCTTTAACCTTGTCACATCACACTGTACCTGCGATTATAAAAGAAGACAACTTGACACGACTACGATAGCATCACTCCCCCTGTGTGGCAGGAGTTCTAATTTTGCCTTACACAGTTTGCATAATTAGAGATGTCTATTTAACAGCAGCCACCATGTTGACACACTTATGTTTACACAATATGCATCCTTTTTAAACTAGAAGCATAAAAATACAAAGTAGGTGAAAACATATTGTCTGACAGTGGCACATACAGTACGCAGAGTTTGACAAGTTCCAGGTTTCATATTTTGCTTCAGATTGACACAGACCTAATCTTAGCACATAATGCTTCTTGCTATTTTATACCACAGCCACACACACACACCACAGGACTTGCTGGTAAAAAAAAAAAAAAACACACACACAAGAAAAACTGAAAAACAACATTCAACAAGTAAATGTAAAGACAGATAGGAAGCAACAGAGACAAAGAATAGATGACAAAAAATATCCAGTATAAAATCAAATAAGAGCATTCTGCCCATAAAAACAGGACAAATCTTTTAAAATGTAAAGAAATAACTAAATACAATGGGCATCATACCTATATGTTTGTAGCTGAATATCACAGCGAATTTTCCTGTGATAACACAGTTAAATAATGTATTGGACATTTGATTTGACATTTGTAGTCCTCTGGTTTCACGGTTGACTGAACATGCTAATGGTTATCATTATGAGGATTACGGAGAAATAATAACAAAAATCTCAAACCCATTCCCTCCCTACGCCTTTGCTCATTGTTCACCTGTTTGGATCCTGTTTTATATTAATGTACTGTACAGACAAGAACACACCTTACTAATCTTAAGAACTGCACAGCAGTAGGATAGATAACCCTTTTGTCTTCACAGTGGAAAAGTAGCGGTCCAGGTAAAAGGCTGCTTGTTTGTAATGTTTTTAACATTGTAAATTGCTTCTAGTTCAATAAATGACTCAATTTAAATCACGTTTTCCTTGTTTAAAAAAATGTTTGAGGCAATTGTACTTGATAATGGTAAACCTCACTCTTTGACAGACAAGCCATTAAATAGCAGAATAGATTTTCTTCACTTCATAAAACACCAAATACAATAACAAATGTTATTTCACCTCCCTGACACTTACAGTTCAAAAGTAAACGAAACAGGAACGACATTAAATATACAGAACTATATAAAATGTACACAGCAAAAACAAATTTATCACACACTACAAAAAATAACTTACTGAAGGAGTAGGGGTGATATACAGGCCCATTGTTGAGTTTCAGATCTCTGTTACCAGATGTCCTGAATACACTAGTATGAAGCTTGTGAGGTTAACCATAACACTTCCTCATCTCATTGGTCATGTTATCTGCAATAATGACTTCTGAACACTGCAGGAACCAAAACACAGCCACAGAGGCCTGTTCAGAAGCACAGTTAATGGCTCCGCCATACAAGAACTCCCAAAAATTTACAAATAATTAGTGCAGATTACGAGCAGATTAACAAATGATCTAACATGTCTGCAGCGCTGGAGCTGAATAATGGGGCCAGGAGGACAAAAATTTTAGGATTAGAGAAAGAGTGCAGTCACCAACGGTGTAATCACCCGCTTCGGCCTGAAATCAAACAAGAATCAACAAGTCATATCCATGAAATAGTGAACATTATAGTTACCTCGTCACATACCTACACAGCACACCACACGCTAGTTCACGGTTACACACGTGCCTAGTCACTAGAGAAAAAACAAAGCTATTCAGTAGTTAAGCCACTTTTGGTACAATTGCAAAATAGAGAGATACTGTATATCAAACAGATTTCGCTATACCTTTTTTTTTACAGGTCGTTACAAACAATGCAAAGATAATTGTCTTTATAAAACTCCAGACTCTACCATACATAGACAAAGATTCTTTGAGTATAGAACACCACATAAGACTACTTTTATGGTAAAGCTCATGTGAGATGACAGCCCATTTGTGTGATCAGAGAAATGTGTGTGTTATCCTTGCTAGTTGACTGCACTGCCAGTGTTCACCTTTGCTCTTGCAAAGTGAGCTTTGTGGTTGAAAGCAAGAAGGATGCAACATAAACCACTTTGTTTTGGAGCAAAAATTTTGCTGTAGGTGTAATAACCTAGATTTCCAAACAGATGAACCATGTAAATGATATAAAACAGACATCATGGACTTTTCCTCATTAAAGAGAATTACTTTTCCAAAAAACAGTCTGTGCAAGAAAGAGAGGGTGAATGTGGGCTCCCGTTTGTTTATTTTTTTTCTTTTGAGCAAATGAACTGCCAAGTCACATAAATGGTTGTTATTAGTATTGTTATTAATCCTGCTGGCTACTACACAGCTCATACAACAATGCACAGCGAGTTAAATGCTGTCGATTCCTGATTGGTCAGTGTATCCCAATAAGCACAGGTATAAGCAAACAGCACCACTGAATCTCCACCGTCCTTCCACAATTCCTCATGTCCTCTTGACTTCTTCTTGATGCATAACATTAGAAGACCAAGGCACTTGCCCGTCCAAATTTCTTAAATATGTATTTTAGAGAGGAACTCAGCAGACAGAAGACAACTGTATCTTAATCCAGCTCGAGTGTTCAAAACGACCATTTCCCTGAAAATTCTCACCAACTGCGATAAGGTCACTGACTTTCAGTAACGTTATCTCCTTTTTACTATTGTATGCTTCAATTTTTTTTTTGGTAAATATCAACTGTCCTTTTCTCTCCTGATCCAGGAAGTACTGTATGTAATAATGGAAGCCAGTTGGAATTGAAAAATTCGAAGGACAGAGAAATAATAGATAAGAGAGAGTGAGAGAGAGAGTCGGACATAGAAAGTGAAGAGACCGTAGAAAAAAATACAGCTAACTAAATATAGCAATACCAAAACGAACACGCGCCACAGAATTTCACAGAATTCCTGATATATAACAATTCACACACAGAGAATACACTTTGGACCTCATGTGAATGACAACACAGTACAAAACAGTAGAAATACAGTTACCACCATTGTGTAATATATATTTTTCTATAGTACTTTCTGAAAAAGTTCTTGGCTAGGTGGAGCAAGATGGGACTGCAGCCACAGAAATCAGCAGGTCACATGAAATCTTTGTGAAATCTTTTGGAACTCAGGGACCATATGTAATCTGTGTTTTATAATGGTTTGTTGGTGGAGCTATCTAATTAATGTTAGACATCTTGGTTCAGGCAAATGGCCACTTCAGATCTAGTGTCCAAATGTTGACAGGATTATTTTGGATGTGTAGATC
>OMNW01013505.1:1928-15032 GCA_900303245.1 Selene dorsalis | reverse complement strand
TGCAGTGGGACCAGCTGGACCGGTGCCTCCGCATGTCCTCGCTCTCCGAGGCCGAGTGCAGGCAGCTGGCACACCTGCCTCTGTCCAGTGTGGCGGTTTACGTGTCGGAGCCTCGATCTGCTGCAGGTACGAGGAGGAGGGGGCAAAGGTCACACATCACTGCAGTGTTTTAGGTATTTTCATGATCAAACATATTCAAGATGTGTTTAAATGTTTATCTAGAGAGGGAAAATACAACTGAGTCGATTGTATAATTATAATTATAATGAAATTAATACGGAGGAAAATCTGTCAAATGAAGGAGCTGTTAAATGGTGTAAATGTGTCAACTGCCTTAAAAACAAATGAAAGAATCAGTTTGACACTGAAATCATAAACTTGTAGTGTTGTGTCATTTAAAATTCAGGATCACATAATTCAAACATTTGACCAAATGACATGAAATCTTCAAAAACATTGCTGTTGTTGCAGATGATAAACAACAACATGGGTCACAATGTCTTCAAAATCTAAAATCTGAAATTACTAGACAATGCAAACTTATGAAATCAAATCATTTAAAACAGATGAAAACAGAATTTCAATCTTTCCATTTTTCAGAATATGTAAAATAGTATTTATCAGTCCAAATGTTTTATTCTCTTTGATATTATGGAGACCTAGTTGTATTTAAAGGAATTATTTGCACCCTGCTGTATATGGTTTTATACGGTCAAAAAGTTGTTGTGAGTATCTTTGGCTCAGAGACTGTGACCGGCACTGACTTTACTCATGATGTTTGAATTGGTACTGAAGTGTGTGGAGTTTGGGTTCTGTGTTATATTGCCTTTGAACAACCATAATAAATTTAATAACTTAAGCACAACGCTGCACAGTTTGTCTCACAGCCCTTAAACGTAGTATTAACCTTGTATAGTTAACCTGTTCTTCCTAATCCCTTCAGGTAACTCAGACAAAGTTGTGGCCATCCTGCCGGACTCCTCGGGCGGGGTGGTGAGCTCCAAACCCCGGGCAGGTTTCAGTGTGAGCCAGGTGCTGAATAGAGGGGACGGTCCCCACAGACACCAGCAGGCTTTCCCCGGCTCCATGGCCCATGACGCTGTGCTGGTGCTGGACCCGAGCCCCGGGGAAAACTTTGGACACCCTGTGGTCCTCTTCTACGTGGACGTGAACGTAACAAAGAAGAGATGCTCCCACCTGGATGGCTTTTACCTGGGTGAGCCAACAGATACAGACGCACTTTCTTGGCTTGTATTTTTTTAACTCCTGGTTTACTTACATGGTTTAAATGTCTCATTACCTGCAGCTGTATTTGACTAATACATCAATCATTTAATTTATCTGTACAGAACAGGATGAAGATATTTTTAAGACTGGGATGTTTTTGTTGGTGTGATGAAGCTTTAAACTTGAGCTCGATTTTACACTAGTGGTGGTAATATAAATGAGCTATAATAGTATTGGCTGATGGTGTACCACAGGGATCTTTTCTTGGCCCAGAGCTGTTTTAAAAACTCTCTTTAATCTGCACATCAGCGTCAATTATTATGAAGTTTCACATCCTTTAAATTGTAATAAACTTCAACCATCAGTTTATATTCTTTCAGTTTCCTTGGAGATTTCAAGCTTTATTATCGAATGTTTTTATGATCTATGAGCTTTTTTTCCAACACACATAACTGTATCCTATCAATATATATATATATTTCTTTTCATATAGTCATATTTCTTGACATCATAGAGGGGCCTGAAGGATGTGAAACCTTTCTGGACATGGTTTCAACATCGTCATTGGACATACCCCGAGTCTTTCCGAGCTGAGAAAAAGTGGTTATTTCCTGCATGTCTGAAACCTGATTTTACACATTTGGCAATTTGATCATTTTTCAGTTTTACCTGGAGTTTTATTGACCCATTTTTCTTGCTGTATGGGTTTCTAACGTGTTCTAATGTTGTTCTTGTTGCTCATTGTGTGGCTGTATAACTATTAATGTTTCCTGTTCTCAGGTTTCTCTTGAACCTGAGAACGGGGAGCAGAGCATTAACTCTGCTCCCAAATCGAGCAGAGTTAAAAATAGTAGAGGCAACAACCATAGTAGTTTTTTTCATTTGTGAGAGGTTAGCCATCAAATAGTGTTTCTAAAAAAAAAAAAAAGAAGTGCCACTTTTGGTGGGGGCAAACATCAGCCTCACTGTGAGTAAATGGCCAAAGGGAGAGTAAACGAAGTGTTTCCAAAGTGCTTCGCTCGTGTAGAAATGGTCTGAGGGGACAGGAAGTGAGTGTATTTTGCAGCAGTCCTCACAGGTTCTGTAAAAGCAACGGGTGTTAAAGTGCAAGTTCCTCACCTCCTGCTGTGAGAGGGGCTAGGGCCAGATGTTGAGGTGAATTTGGCCTCATGTTACACGAACACACACCTGTCAATTATTCATACAGACACACATATATAGAGCACTGTGCCCCCTGCTGGGTTCCTGTAGATGGAGTTCAACCAGCATCTTTTAGAGCGAAACCTTCTTCAGACTCTGTTTAACCTGGAGAGGACGAGAGGACGGAGGGAATGGAGGGATGAGGTTTGGTACACAGGAAGCAGAAGTACAGAAGATACGTTTCCACAGAACGGTGGAGCTGCAGATTATCCCGGTTCAAAACTTCAGTCTTTATGTTCTTTGTCTTTTGTATATTGTTTTCCAGTAGCAATACAACAGCTGCTGGTCTGCTAATAAAAGCCCAAGTCAGGGACAAACCAGTGTTCCTGTGGTAAGAGTACTACCTGACTTTGGACTCGTTGTAGGCCTCTGGATATTTTACTGAATGCATCTTTATCTTAAATCTAATGACACTCAATACAACAGTTGCACTCTCACAGTGACATTTTTACCTTTTCATGTTTGTCCAAATCAAACTCTTCCTCTCTGTGTCTTCAGGTGACGAGTGTCTGACTCTGGCTTTAAAGGGTCGTTGTCAGAACCAGCTGAAGCGTCGACAAGCTGGGCCAGAGAGGATCATGGGTAATGGACACAGTCGGCTGGCAAGTGGGACGCTGCGTGGCGGTACAATTACCACCAGTGGTGCTAGCCGTCTGGTGGAGCGGGCCATTGGGGGGTTGTGTGAAGTCCACTTCCTGCCCCTGGTGGTCGGGGTCGGGGACAGCAACCGGACACAGAGACTTAAATGTGTGGGTGAGTTTGAACACACCATCTTTACTGAGTTTTAACCATTGTGAACAAAATCCACGATGCAGTGGCAAATGGCATTTCTACATCTATTTGTGGTACCTTTACTTGGTGGCTCGCAGTTTTCCCCACTCTCCTTATTTATACTAACATGGGCAAACACGATCAGCAAATTTTAATTAACTCTTAATTGCTGGAAGATGGGCCGTTGAACACAGGACCAAAGAGAGTTCAAGCCAACCCTCTTAGTTTAACATGTTAGCATGCAAACACACAGTACATTTGAGACTGATGAAATAAAAACCAGTTTTCCAAATAAAAGTCAATGAGGCCCTGTTGCAAGTGTCCCTTCATTGACCTATTGGCTGTGCAAGGTAAAACATCAGGGGAGGTCAATAAGATTCATCCTCTAATAAATATCTTGAATATTTGTGCCACATTCCTGCCAATCTATCCGGTGCCAATCAAGACATTTCACTCAAGACCAAAAATGTTGGTGGTGGCACTTGATGAAAAGTCAGGGAATATAACCCTAACCCTCAACTTTCCAATCTCTGAGGGATGACTTTGCTGGTTTTGGGTGCAAAAATGGATAACTAATCTGATGTCAAATCGTCATAACAACTGGGATTATTAGAATCCACCTGAGTTTTATGACTTGCTTGGTATTTGGTTTTACTTTTCCTAGTAGGAGGCCTTCTCAGTGAGACACAGACTTAATGTTCTGCCAAGATCAACCACTGATGCAGCCTTTGCCAGCAGTCTGGGCGCCATGAGAAAAAAACTTCTGGGAAAATGTTATTTTGCTGTTACGGCAAACCTAACCTAACAATCCTCAGGATAAAACCACAAGCCTACCTTTGGCATGCTGCAAGTATGTAGAGATTAAGTATTCCTTAACTTTTGATTGTGTCTCATTTGAAACCATTATCGGCTAAGCAGGTCTCAGTGCTCAGGCTCTGCTTTATTTAGAAGTCGCTTCCAAGAAAAACACCTGCGTGCTCTTTGTGATGCGGACCCCTCTTCATTTCTGAAATCTCCCATGGCCCTGCCTCTGACAGACAATGCCGAATTCGCAAGGTGCCCTCAGCCTCTTCCCATGGGCTCTCCGAGTTTACCGGTCTCCAGCTGCGAGCTGAACAAAAACACCCGGCGCTGCCACCAGCAACCACTGGCCACTCATCTCTCCTGCCGACTCTACCAGACCTGTGACCACGCTGTGCTCATCTCAGGTACAACAACAGTGTGTGACTGAATTTCTCCACAGCTAAATCCTTCTCCCCCATGTCTCTAAACACTAGTAATGAGCAGAAGTCTGAGACAACAAGAAGCAAACACCACCACTGCACTGCAAACATGCAGGGGGCTCAACTGGAGAGAACCTAAGCAAAATAATTTTTGGTTTTATTAATGTGCCTTAAGAGCTAATGTAGGGAAAGCCAAACCGTTGCGCTTGATTAGGACTGTAACTGATACTGACAGTGCAGCCAAGGAACAAAGTTGTAGGACTGGTCCAGCAGCAGGAAGTTCTCTAGCTCCAGAAAAAAAGATTTGGAAAACCTTCAAGTTCTTGAGCCACCCAAATGCCTTGAAACTGAAGGTTGGAAGTCTGAATACAGGTCATTTGCAGTTTATAGCAGTTGTGTAAATCAGTGTCAGTCTCTTCAGCAAATGCCCAAAAACAACACGCTCAAAGCCCTCTGGTGGCCACAGGAAATAAACAGACTGCTTGCTTCCAATTTCTAACTGGCAGTGAGAATTATTCCTTTTTAACCATGACCATGATTATTCTATAATTCAGGCCATGATTATCTCTTACGACAACTATAGCAATGTTCTTCTGACGAGCCTTCGTATGTGCACATTGGAACATTTACAGATGCTGCAGAAGAGAACATGTCACTCCATTGCTTATCAATCTACACTGGCTCCCCATTGCCACCAAGTTTGGAGGATTCTTTGCTTATTCAACATTGAGTGTCATGTCATTGGTGTGTGTCGTTTGTAGGTGGCTGGCAGCAGCAGATGACGTTCCAGCATCACATTCAGAACCTGCAGAGGTTTTACAGGATGCTCCGCAACAACGGTTTTCACAAAGATCACATTAAGACCTTCTTTGCCAGCAGTGGACAACTTCCTGGTGAGATGGCACTTCTTCTGGGAATGTAGAGCATTGAAAGTAATTATAATGATTTATTTTGAAGTGGATAAAGAGAAGTTCACATTTCACATTTTCCTCTCACGCTCTGCCAACAGACGATATAGATGGCGTGTACTCGGCAACGGAGAAGGCGGTGATCCGAAACCACGTGTCGTACGTCTGCAGGAAGCAGCACTGTGCCGACACACTGGTTCTCTACCTGAACTCGCCAACACGAAACGATGGCACCATGCTACTATGGGATGCCAACCTCAACGGCATTGTAAGAGAGACACTTCCATCATGATAATGCACTGAGAACGAACGGGTTGATGGGAAATCAGTGTGTGCCATGTACACACTGTAAACAGCAGACTGGGGTCTGGGGTATAAAAAAACCTCCCTCTCTGTTTGCAGGCCGATCTAAAGGAGCGATACTCGGTCAACGAGCTGTTGGCTGACCTGGCGGGCTGCAAGGCAACACGCGTTTTGTTGTTTGTGGATCAGAGCTACAGCGGCGTTCTGTCCAAGAGGCTGCGAGGCTCCCAGAAACACCTCAACGTGGTCCTGATCCAAAGCCAACCACGGGAGACCCATAACCACCAGAACCAGAGGTTGAACCCAGGCTCGGAGGACAACAGCTGGTACCTCATCAGCCCTGCAGCCTGCCTCCTGGACCACCTGGGGAAGGTAATCTCTCATTTTAACTTTTTTTCTCCTTCCATCTTCTAAATTATCATCTTCTAATTTTCTCTTTTGCCAATGATGTCATCAGGGTACAGGGATATCCCACCTCCTGGAGCCGTGGGCCGGCCTTTTGAACGTGACATTGGCGGGCGCTCCTTGCAACGCCACCCCCCCTCTGACCGACGGAGAGATGCGGAGAGAGTACCAAGGTTGCCAGAACCTTCCGACCGCACTGTGGCACCAGAAACACCGAAGGAGCAACTGAGAGAGAGAGAGACACTGACACTGGCCACGAGAGAGAGGGAGAGAGAGAGAGAGAGTGCGACTAAGTGGAAACATTAATTATAAACACACACACGCACAAATGTTTGCATTGAGTGTGTGTGTGTGTGCGCGTGTGTGTGTTAACGTAGTACTTTTAGCTTCATGGTGCGCAGTGGACACCTATGTGTGTACTTTGTGTCCTGACTCTGAACCCAAGACTGTAACCATGGTGATGACAGCTCATCCCAATGGGAGTGTCCCGAACACCGTGTGAACAGTGTGTTAGTGGGTGTGTGTCTGTGTGTGTGTGTTTGTGAGTTCAGCAAGAGGACAACTACTCTTGGAGACAATTGCTAGCTTACACTCAGGTCAGTGTGTAAGCGTGTGTGTGTCTGTGTGTGTGTGTGTGTGTGTGTGTGTACACCACATCTCCTGGGCACTTTAACATTTCAGAACCAATCATCCGCTTCTTTACGACAGTTATTTCTTCATCCTTTTTCTGTCTTCCATCCCTTTTCTCCTCATCTCACCTCACCTGCCTCCTTCTTTCCTTCAGCTGCATCTTTTTTTTTCCATTTCCCCTTCGTTTCACTCTTCCAGTCTTTTTCATATTTTTTGTTCCTGCTTGCCTTGAACCTCCATCTCAACTTCCTTCACCCTCCACCATTATACTTTTTACCCTCTCTACTTGTTTATCTTTAGCCACCTTCCTTCTTGGCTGTCACTCTCTCTTTCCCTGGTCTGGCCACATTGAAACAGCTGAATACTGGAGGGAATTAGTCACAAGGCAGCAGATGTGACAAAACACTGAACATAGTTTCCATCCATGTGTCGTATGGATACTGAATTTGATCTTTGAGGGAAACATGAATGAGGACGATATAAAATTTTTTTTAGTTTCCACATTTCGACCGAGCTTCTAACTTTTTATTTTTTTGTCAAACTGTTACTTCCATGGACAAGAGAGAGCTTTGAAGTTCACTGTTCAGTAGTTTTTGATAATCATGGTGACACTCAGACGACTGCTTGCTGTTTTTGAATCAGTTTGCCAGAGGTTCACTCAGTTCATCGTATTAGCCAAGTAGCATTATGATTTCCAAAGTACATTCTTTATTTTTCCTATCGAAAAGACCAAAGCCAACACTGCGTTAGTCCGTCCATCAATACATTTCAACCCCACCCCACTCCCTCTCCTTGTCCATTTCCCCTCTGTGAATACAAACACTACACAAACAAGATGAAGTGTTGCATTTGTAGGAACCATCTCAAACTGTCGATGAATACACATTTCAAGCTCTCGTGTATATTTTTGGCAAGGGGCTTTGGTCTTTTCATGGGATTGCTTGGCAGCCCTACCCCTTTATCCTTTAAAGTCTCCTGTCCAATCAAATAGGATTTACACGAAATAAAGTAAATACTGTAAATACTGTAGGTAATTGTTAGTGATTCGAACAAACTGGAGAGAAAAGTATACTAAATATGACCTTACTATTATTTGCATTGTGGCAATCAACAAAGTGCTGTGACAACCAGATCACGTAATTAAAAATATTTACAATTTAACTCAATTATTTCACTATTAATAATCATTATTATGAATCATATTCCTTCTGTAAGAGTTGCTTCATCCCAGATCGGAGAAAGGTCATCATAAAATGATGGACAACGCCACAAATAAGTATCCAGGTGTTAAAAGTGTGTGTAAAGTCAGGAGGTTTATTTTTAACATCACCGAGACAGCTGGGATACGACAGGCAGAGATTGGTTGGCAGTGATCATGATTAAGATATGAAGCACTGAGACTGCCCTCACTGCTACACAGACTGTCTATGGTACTTTAATAAAGCCACAACTTGCAAGTGGGTGTGTGTATGTGTGTAAGTGTGTGTGTGTGTGTGTGTGTGTGTGTGTGTATGCTCCATCACATGAAACATGCACACGTTCTAATATTAACCCATTCCTACACTCTAACAATGTACGTGCTGTCTTTTGCTGGTACTTTGTGATTCTCGTGAGTACATGACCTCCTGTCCTTCTTCATCCCAGTAACAGTAAATACACCTAAGCCCCGTGTGCATCTCCCTCCCTCCCCAGCTGTGTTTTGTACTGATGTTTGCTGTTGTACTGATTTTACAGTAGAGATTTGTTTATTCAAGAGATGGAAGTTGATCAGTAGATCAACTCTCCAAATGCGTGGGACATTTTGGACCAGGACTTTGTCCAACAGGTTGACATGTGCATATTCACAGTTTGTGTAATGATCTGTACAGAATACGAGATGTAATTTAGCTGAACTGTTTTTAGTTGCATGCGGCATCACAAAAATCTAGTCAATAAAATACTTGTAGAAAGCAGTGAAGAGACTTATTTGTCTGGTTTCCAGTTCTTAAGTCCATCCTGATGGTGATGAGTCTGAGTTGCTGCCAAGATAAATTCAGCGCAGGCCGAGTTATCGTTGGAATTCCTGAGCAACTGGTCTGATGTAAAACCTACTGTAAAAGGCAATGCAGCAGCAAAGCTGGACTGGATCCAGGGTTTCACCCCTACAAATACCAAGTACTGTAGAACTGCATCAAGAAACCTCTTTTCAGAAACCTGACAGTAACGGTGTCCAGGCTGCTCACAACATCCGCTCAAACTGAGTTGAGATATTTATTATCAATCTAAATGATATCTAGGGAATTCCTTTGTTTCCGAGTGGAGGTACATAAACATCACCAGGGAAATGTTTATGTGCAACATTAGTATTTAGGTTTGATTGAAGATTCAAAAGCTAAGAAAGAAAACACAAGGAGCTGGAAGCTCTGTAGCATCTCTCAACTAATGGGTTCATGCTGTATATACTCACTGAGCACTTGACTTGGAACGACACACTAAAACTGGCTAGTTCTTCGCACATAGATCACATAGATCCAACAAGAGCTTGGAAACAGATTCTGCTCCATGTTGACATGAGTGCATCACACTATAACTGCAGATCTGTCAGCTGCACGTTCATGTTGCCAATCGTCTGATCTACAACATCCCACAGCTCTTCTACTGGACACAGATCTGGAGACCGGGGGAGGCTGATGAGGGTCACTGAACTGATCGATGACGATGTTTGATGTGAACGTTTAACTGAAGTTTCTGCCCAGTATCTACATGACTTTAGGCTGATGATGAATAATCACAGGAAAAAACAGGTGTGACTAATAAAGTGCTCAGTGAGCTCGTATAGCCGCAGGCTAAACCTACTGACCATTTCAGTTAAGTTTTAAAACAAGACATTCACAATTTCTAAATGTTTTTCTGTCAATGTCAAAACTTAAAGCTGTCAGAGCAGATCTTTCTGGCCTCAGAGTTTACTTTACAGATGCTTTTCTCCACATCCAGCAGCTACTGAACAACATTAACATTGGTTCAGTTGTGCTTGTGTCCCCGACTCTCTTTCATTTTTCTATTTTTAACTCCTGTGGGAAAAAAACTGACCATAAATATTGTCACATTGTTTGCACAGCGTAATGTTCTGCACTGCCATATAAGTATTGATTATAGTTGTTTTAATGATAATGACAGTAGGGGAACTGTCATTAAACCTGAGTTGCTGTGATCAGGGTCATGGGGGGGGGGGCACGGTCAAATCAACATATTTAAAAAGAACAACTAAATCATTGTGCAAATGTTTGTGTAGTTTGTACAGTCATTTAGTTTTTGTATTGTTATATCCTGCATATACAGATCAGCCTACACTGCACTGTCCTGTATAATTGCCTTTGTATATACTATACTACGTTGTGTTTCTCTGTTTCTGTTCTTATTTTATCTCTTGTTATCTTTTTCCTTAAGTGCTGCTGTGTCAGTTTGGCTTTCGTCTACAAAGACTCAATAAAGATTGAATCTTATGAAAGGTGCTTATCAAACAGATGGATTCTGATGTGCATCAGTGTGTGTTTTATGGAGAAGTGCAGCTGTTGACCCAGCTGTTGTTCCAGGTTTTTTATTTGCAACAAGACACAGTTCTTGCTGAAACAATCTCTCCATCTGTGTGTGTGTGTGTGTGTGTGTGTGTGTGTCTCTCTTTCTCTGGCCCTCAGGCTGCTGATATAGTTTTACCCTAAACAGTGACCTCTGACACCGACACTCTCAGCCCATCAAGGATGTTTTCACCAAAACACCCACAGTAACTCAATCGCCTCTGTTTTTTAAATGGCTCCATTTGAAGCTTCACAGGACTATGTGGTCACTTCAGAGGGACTTTCATCTTCAAATTCAGGCAATACTTCCCAACGGTCGTCACAGGATTTCAATGATTATTGTCTGGCTTACATAAGCATTCTCCGCAACTTCAGTATTTAGCTGTTTTTCCAACTGTAGCCAACACATTTGCATGGGTTTCTTATTAGCCTGTTAATCCACTGCTATAAATGCCACCTCTAGGAAAGAACAATGATAACAGCAGCAGGTTTATTCACAGTCTCACCACAAATAAAAGCTGCTTCATCTTAATACCTGCCACACCTACAAGCCACAAGCGTAACAGCAGCAGTTTTTACTTGTAATGGAAAAAGTTTATACAAGACCTGAGGGTTAATGATTTCACAGTCTTTGATCTTTCATCCTACCTGAACTGTGTGTGTGTGTGTGTTAACTAATTAGGGTTAAAACAACTAAAGCTGGACATAGCTAAATGCTACAGACATTGTAGCTCTTAGGCAGTTGCTGCATCATTAACTCCAATGGAAAATACTGCTCTGAGGGGAACAGGTGAGGTAGTCACAGCTCCAGAAGGTTGTGTTATTGCTGCAAACTGTTCCTCATGCCTCTCAGCCTCAGTGTGTGAAAGAAGACAACAGTGACATTTTATAACCAGCTGCAGAGTTTTAGTTCCTCCAGACTTTACTTCAGCCACGGCTGCAGATACATGATAATACAACAGATGTGGCGTTAAAGGAGAGTATGTGGTGGGTGCTGGATCAAAACATGTTTGTACTCAGGTCTCTTGAGTCTGATTGTTGGTCTGTGTTTCTGTTGGTGTGTCGAGGGTTTTCTGCTGTTTCATCCACATGGCAGCGTACAGACCTCTCTGGTCCAGCAGCTCCTCATGTCTAAAAGAGAAGACAATGGGTTGAGAAAAGGCCAAAACTGCACATTTACAAGAAAAATCATTTATGTTGAGTCTCAGATATTCAGTGAACCAGTTTTTTCACCTTTTAAAACAATAATCTTTAACTCTGTAAACATCTTGTGAACATCTGTCATCACCCTAAAATAACTTGAACAAGCCCTTAAAGAAATATTTCGACAACATCAAGTGTGAGACGTTCAGATGCTACTCTCGGACAGAAAAATTAAAGAAAGAGCAAAAGCATAAAAAAGTGGAGGAAACCAAATTTACAGGAAAAGCAGAACAGGCTGAGGAGGAGGTGGGTCACTCATAATGTCTTGTGACACCAGAGCTGCTTCAAGAAGTGCAAAGTTGAGCTGTCTGAAATCCTCCTGCAGACTTGAACCAACTTTACTATGAATTAATAAAACCACAAGTCTGTTACTGTCTGGACTGCCAGACGGAAAGAGAAAGAGAGAGAGAGAGAGAGAGAAAGAGAGAAAGAGAGAAAGAGAGAGCAGGGTCATGAACAGATGGAGGCTAAAAGAACGAAGGCAGAGATGGGATAATGTCGAGAGAAGAGGAGGGAACATGAAGAAAAACTTGGATGCAGAGAGAGAGAGAGAGTGGAGAGGTCAAGTGATCAATCTGACCAGAGACATGGGAGCGAGAAGTGATACTAAGGCTTTTCTAAATTACGTGCTATCACATCAGGAAATTGTTATTTTATTTATTGTGTGTAAACTTAGCAAAATATGAAAATAAGGAGAATTAAATGATGAGTTTGGCCACATGTTCATAGATTAGCGACTTAGTCTGTTGTTCAGGTGTTTAAATGTGAACCGAGGTGGTTATATGAGCCGTCTAAAGAAGCTAGTTTGGATGCACCTTGTTTTCTCACGTAAACAGCGTTTTCAGGATTAGCTGGATTTGTGTGGAGAGTCCGTGTAAAGCGCGTTAAGAAGTGGTACACCCTGAGGGCAGGATGAGGCCGCTTCCTGTCTTTGTTTACCTGATACACTCCCGCACTTTAGTGATAGAGATGGTGTGTATTCTGACACCAGAGGTTAAATGGACCTGTCTTGTGTTTACATCACAGTGTCAATCAAAAGATGAATGGCTCTGTGGATGGGGTTCCTTACTCATGCCTGCAGGGGCGAACCAAGCTCTGCAATGAGTGATGGGTAAACACCTGCATGCGTCTTTCTAACAGCTCTAGATGTGGCCAGCTCCACTCTCAGGTGTGTGTTCATTGACACCCTGTTTGTGTTTGTGTGTGTGTGTGTGTAACCACTGTGTGAGAGACAGGAAGTCTTCATTGCAAGCTCCTATATCAAAAGATGAAATGCATCAGCAGTTAAGTGACAGCTCCATTGCTTGCATGTGTGTGTTTCCATCAGCCTCTAGGGTTAGCAGAAAGATGGCAGGAGGTTTAAGGGTCACATGGAAAAACACACTCAGAGGATCTAGAGATAACAAATTTGCAAGCACTTAGGACACACAAAGACATTCAGGTGTGCACACACACATACACACACATTCCTGTATGGGCATCATAGTGAGCTCCAGGTAAGTGTGCAGATGAAGTGAGGACCACCCTTTCTGCTACGCTTAGAGAGAAGTACTTGTAACTTTCCCCACTAGATGACCCTGATTCAATGTCCCGGTTCGGGTTCGGGTTCGGGTTCCGGAACCCGAACCGGGACCCGAACCGGGACCGGGACCCGAACCGGTACCGGAACCCGAACCGGGA
>OMNW01013493.1:39579-54828 GCA_900303245.1 Selene dorsalis | reverse complement strand
TATGAAACCACGTGGTGTGGCGAACAAAACAACAACCCCCCCCTCCACACGCACACACACACACACACACACACACGCATGCACGCACACATGCACACACGGTTTATGGGTTCTTACTTAAAACTTGAATAGCTGTTAACAGAGTGTAACACTGCATTGTCTAGAGCACCATCCAAATGGTCATACATAGGTAGAGGTATAAATGAACTGAAAACCTCAAAACATCCTTTTATCCTTTTGGATTACATGGTAACATGTAAAAAAAAAGAAAAATAAGAAAAACAAATAATTTTTTTAGGTCAACAGAATCTGCAGAACATCTGCACTTAGGGTCTATTTCAATTAAAGTGTATACAAAAATTTTCATGGGGCAAATATTTGAAAATAAAAAGGAGTTTACCAGCAAACCTCACGTCAAAAAACCTGTAGGAGAGATGAGATAAAGACATGTTACTGTGTTATGCACTTATGTACACTCCTAAACAATATAACATGATAAAAGGCTGGGAATGGACACAGCAATACTCAATCCTTACCGTGTACCTTGGCTATGATTCCTCCTTGTCCACCTGCTCAACCTTCTCCTCGTCTTTGCTGGCTGCTGTATCTGCACTGGTGTCCTCTATATGAGCCAACATGTCAGCCATAAGGGCTTCCTCCAGCCGCCTCCTCACATTCTGCACCAGGTCCTCCTGCTTCCTGGAGGACACAGACAAGGAAAAAAAAAACATCCTCACAACTAATGTAAGGTGTGTGTAGCAATGTGTTCATTTATTATGCATGCAATCTTAACCTAGTACACGCACACACACAAATAATCTGATAACCAGCAAAACACCAAGCAGTGCAATTTAAGCCTGAGCGGTTTTGGCACAAGTGACTGTAGTGAGACTGTAGTGAGACTTCCCTGATCCCCCCACAAACATGACAGGTTCAAAGTGGCAACACAAGACAACATCAGTCTGCTAACATGTGTAATATGTCATCATCAGCCACAGCCAAGCACTCAGACAGACCAGAGGTACCACAAGAACCTCGACCTCTGTACCAGGTCGATACCAAAATGACGATATACATCGAGTATATTTAACTACCGTATATACAAGATGAAGGGTTACTTAGCCGTGACATTATTCAGTTGTAAGTCACCCATTTTGACCATTTTAATGAAGAACTTATGGTCACCATTATGCAAACGTGAAATCAGTGTTCAACAACACATTACCAATAACCTTCTAATTGACCGAACTTCTACTTTAAATAGAAACTATAAACAAGTGCATTCAGCTTTGTGTCAGTTTCCAGTGTATTTTTGATATCATCAACCACAGCTGTGCTACATGTGTGAGCGTCTCACCTGATGTCATCATCAGTCACTACGAATGCTTTGCACAGAGGCTGTGCTGTGTTGAGCCACACTCCCGGGTTTTTCTCCACTGCAGCAGTGAGCTGTCCAGTGACTGGCGAGGGGCTGGTGTGCAGCGCACTCGCAATTGAAGAAAGCAAAGTTTTATCTGAGCAGGCAGGGCCAACACCTGTGAAGAGTCACAAAAGCAGAGGCAGAGGTCAATCTTGCTGAAACTGATCAGATGGAGATGTACATGTCAGTCATGTTTTTAATTTACTCTCACCTTGTAAACCTTTGGGAAGATCCATGGTTTTAACCAGTTCCTCTGCAATGTCAAATGCATTTAACCCGCTCAACTTCCTCTCCCAGAACAGCTGAAGATTGAAAAGATAATAATAAGAGGGTCCCTGTTAAGTTTTGAAAACATTCATTCAAATCATCTGCACTAGGATAAATTCATCCCAACAATCTTTCTAAAAAAGGAAAAAAACAGTAATGATAAATCAGCAGGTTTTAAACTGTGGAAATTTCTCAAGCAAAATGTGCAGGTACAGTGATTTCTTCTCACTCACTTCCAGTTCTATAATATTAACAGCAATGGTTTTTTGTTTCTTTACTGTTTACTGACAAAGTAAAAAGGCACAAGACAGAGGTGCATATCCGCTGTCCTTACCTGTTTGGGTTGGTCCACAGCCTTCTGTGGGTCGGTCTTCACCTTGTTGTTTGGGTGATTTGTTACCTTGGTCACTGGCTGTTTGAAAATGGATGCCGTCTGTCGAACTGGTAGTGTTATGTTGTTCAAGTCAGGCTTGGCCTGCAAGAGGAAAAACATAACTTATCGGCCAAAATTCTGATAATTATCTTTTATCTCCTGTTTTCATAATGAAAGAATATTATATTTAAAACTGTGTCAGTTTTAAAATGTCTACAAATTACTAAACCTGTTTTTTTTTTCATTTTTGAGTAGTGTTATCCTAAATGTTTCCAACAATTTTCAAGCCTCGAGAGATCTGTGATTTTAATCATGGCAGCAGAGCGTTTCATTTGGTTGTCTGTCAATGGCATCATATCCCCTTTATGCATATGTCAGCATCGTGGTCACCACATTTTTATGTTACATTCATCAATTTGTCCCAGGTCGTTTTTAATTACATACTTAGTCCTCGGACATCTGGATCTTAAGTTATTGGAGTACCCAACTGCATAAATGTTAGCAGCAGCTTGGCTCTCTGCCGATGTCCTGTATCTGCTTAACAGCGTAGCAGAGACACAGACTTTTTAAGTTGAAACTAATTTATTCAGTGTTTTACGGTTTTTAGTTTTCAGTTTTTTTAGGGAACCCTACCAGTAGGAATTACATATTGGTCTTTTGAAGTTCCACTGCCATCTACTAATATCTAGATTTGTCCAAAATCACCACCCCTTATTTTCTACCTAGGGCACAATACTTGCTATCGAACTTACACTTAATACATTTAATGATCTATTAAATTTCAGTTGTGTGGATGATAGTAAGTGAAGTGAACAGGAGCTATTTCAGACAGAGCAACTGTACAACATAACTGCTGCTACAGCGAATTATCATTTGCAGCTTTGCAGCGGACTGGCACAGAAAGCCACTGTTAAAAATTAGGTCTCATGACATCTTAACTACTGTTTGCCTGGAGGCACATGGGAGATTTTTTGGGTGAAAGAAAGTTACATGATTTAACACTATCTACACTGAACTTGAGAATGTGTTTTAGAAAGGCCACATCAGTCCAGATCTTAGTTTATTGCAGATCCTCACGCAAATTCACAGAGGACTGGGAAAATCACTGTCTAGATAGAGAAAGCTGCAACAGACATAAAACTGAGCCTGACATTACTGCCAAACATGTCCCTACTGTTCACCTGGGTTCACCTTGACATTGAAGACTCATTGCTCTCAAAAAGCATCATTTAAAACACTATGATTCAATTATGAAAAAACAATAACATGAAAAGGTTGAGGAGGGTGTTATATATATTAATTTCAGTTTTCAGAAATCACTGAAGGACACTGTAAATTCTGTTCAAGGATATCAATTTTCCTTCAACAGCCACTGCAGTCATTCATGCCTCATTACACCAACAGTACACACAGTCTCACCCTGATTTGATGGTTGATGTTGTAGAGATGCTTGTGCCTGCTGCGTTGCACTTTGGTCAGGAGCAGCCGCCCGGCCCGGGAGTTGCTGGCATTCACATCTGTGTGAAGGTTGCTGCCCAGACCGCGGACTATCTGGGGCTTGTTGAGAATGCACTTAACAGGTGCACTAGGAGGAAAACCAGAAAATTCACCATCAACGACCATTAATCATTTCAAAAACCGAACAGTAACACCCCGAACACACACACATGGCCTTTCAAGTTAATTGTGACAGACTGGGCCGATGCTGGGCTTGGTGTCCTCAGGTGACTCAGCTGTAGTTAACTTTGAAAAGGCTTAGAAAGATGCAGGTTGCTTTCCCTGACAGATGCAAAGACAAAGTGTCACGAAATGTCAATCAAGCACATGCGCGCACACCTACACGGCCTCTGGGAGAGGGCCAATCAGCCAGAGGGGAAACACCTGTGTGAA
This sequence comes from Selene dorsalis, assembly GCA_900303245.1. Classification (NCBI taxonomy): domain Eukaryota; kingdom Metazoa; phylum Chordata; class Actinopteri; order Carangiformes; family Carangidae; genus Selene; species Selene dorsalis. The sequence continues at coordinate 50,878 of OMNW01013493.1, read as the reverse complement.
TGCTTTAAGGTGGATTTACTGATTGCTACAGTTGTGTTAGTGGGACAACAACACAGACCGACTGCCTCCTCTAATACTTTCTCCATAGTGTGGTTTAACCCTTCAAGGGGCTGAAAGGCAGATAAATCAACGTGACGCCACACGAAACAGTTTATTGTTCACCTCTATGTTTTTAACGAGCTCACTGTGCAGTATCCGTGATTTCTGCGGCCGTATTCCTCCTGTGACTGGCCTGTGTGTGCGGGGCCCATCGCACCGCAAGTCAAGCGTGTGTAAACAATGAAACTTAGCTAGCTAATCAAGCTAGCAGCGCCGTAACAGTCACCGCACCAGCAGCGACCCGCATATCATTTACAGTTGCTCAAAGTTTCCTAACACAACAAAACCATAAACTTTCTTAACCCTCCGCTTACCTACTGTAACAAAAAGTGGAAAATCATAACCTAGACGTGTTCGTTTGCTGCGGAGAGTTTCTCAACTACAAAACGCATGTCTCCCTCTCTGTATGCATGCGTGCGTGCATTTCCTGCACAGAAACTTTCATTTTAACATCTCGCTCGACTTCACGTTTTAAATCTCCCACCTCTTTCTCTCCATGGTCCCGCTTGTCTGGGTTGGTCTGTCTGAAGTTACTGGCTCGGTGGAGATCAGAAGCCAGTTCGCTGCTTCTTGTTTCAGTCATGAATTCACGCCGAGTCCGGTTTGTTATCGATCGCCACTGTCTGTCTGTCTCCCGTCAGGACCTTTACAACTGGAGATCACTCCGCCAGCCCCCTGACATAATAACCATTGTAATCCATCCGCCGCATCCTGTAACTAGTCCGACAGTGATCTCGTCGCAATCTACTAGCAACTTACTTAAATATTGAAATACTCCAATAGTCTGTTCATTTGATGAAAATATTCTACTATTAGAATACAAAACGTGAATATTTTGATAAACTGAGTATACAATTATTTACATTTATGTTACTCTTTACTTCAAGCAGTCAACTGAAAGGTTAATGGTGATAGTTTGACCTGCTACAACATAAAAAATACTAATAATAATAATTGCTTTTTTGTTCTGCATCACTTCCAGCAGGCTGGAGATTCAGCCAATTTACATTGTATTTGAATGTTGATTAATGGTACTAATGTAACACCACTGCAGCCTCCAATTACATTTGTAAAGGTATGATAAGATTTACAGACAGACAAATATCCGTTATGCACATATCCAGTAGAAGAAAAGGAGCTGTACTATCTGACTTCAACACTCAGGACAGGAAACTGCACCCAAATCAATAGACAGGACTAGTTGTGTAACGGTGTTAGCTGGTGCTCTTAAGAATCTGTTCACGTCAACATTGTCTGAGCACATTAGTAAAATTGATTTAAAATTTGAAACATAAAACACTGGATTTTCTGTCACTAGTCAAACAATTTCTCTCTCTACATAAATCTTAAATTATGATTAGAAGATGAGTGATCAGTTTATAAATAGATAAACACAGAGGAGGTCTAATTCAGTTAATATGGCTTTCAATCAGTGATGTGTTGCCAAACTCCACTCATGAGTCCACACCCTGGAACATGATATTAAGGACAGGGAAACCCTTTAAAATCATCAATAAACCCACTGCAAGTGTAATAATTACACACAAGCACGACATAAGGTAAATCTCACATACTTTACTTCTCTGCAAAACAATTACAGCATGACATGAAGGACAGTTTCTCCTTTGTGGACCAGGTTTGATCCACAGCACACAGAAGACTGATGATTAAAATAAATATCTGAACCCAGATTAGGCAAGGGGATGAAAACAAAAGTCCATTCATCATCTTTTTTCATTTTCCCTCCATTCACGCTTTCATTGGCGGTGGAAAGTTGAAATGTCCAAACCCTGGTGCATTTCAGTTGGATGTTGGTGGAGAATGTTTTGATGTTGTCTCAGCTGCAGGATGAAGATGACAGGTTTCCAGTGGCCCGGCATCCAGGTAGACAACAGTGCAAGATACTGGCCGCAGCAGCGGTTGTTGATTATTGAAGTCTTTGTGTAATAATACAGCACCACAGCACCTGGCAATAGAAAACAAAGAGTCATTATGTTGTGCAGTAGAAATCTGGGTTTCTGCTGTAACAGGCAAATCAAACACCAAGGCTGGATGGAAAGTTAAAATGACATGGTCAAGAGTATGAGCAATTCACTTGTGAGCAACATAGTCAGAAATTACATCTTATTCTTCGCGGCAAACCAAAGGTGTGGTGTTTGAGCTACACTTTTCCAGTGGTCGAAGCTTTTTCAGACACTTTTTTTTGTATTAAAAGCTGCTATATGGAGGGCAGCCTTAAAATAGACCACTGTCCTGGATTCTGGTCTCCTGACACCTCTAAACTGCCCGGCTTATTGTCTCTGCACTCTGTTCCCTGGCGAGGAGGAGTGCTCCACAAGTATCTTGTCATTACCCCTATGATTCTTAAAAAAAAAAGAGAGAGAGAAAGTAACAACCATTTATTAGCCAGGTGATGATCTCTACCTCTTACTATCCAAGTTAGGAGTTGGTTTTCACAAAACCAGCATCTGTTCCAGACTACAGTACGGTGGATAACTAGCTCCTGGAAATATTCACAGCAGGTCAGTATGCTGTGTTCACACACAAGCAGGTAAAGACCCAACATGATTAAAAAGTCAAAATATGATCTGAATCTGTTGTGTTTTTGCACATCTTACGCCACAGTTCCCATCCTGACATTGTTAAGGCAAATGCACTCGAAGAGTATTCACAAAGAACAGAATGAAGACTGACCTTCCTTGACTCTCAGCTGGTTAAACTAGCAACTAGCAACTGCACAGACACACAACAAAAAAATGCAGTCTGGTAGTTGTTTAAGAAAGAGCTAAATTGCCTATGCTAGCTTAAATAAAGACATATGTCACAATGACACAATTGCTGAAACAGGGGACAAATCTCCACCCAGTGCCGCCTGAGGTCCCTGGATGTAGGTCGCCCTCTGTTTCCATTATTTATTTGTGCATGAGTGCTGCACTTGTGTCATTTAGCATCTGTTCACTGTGCTGTGCTGCAACGATAGTGGGCAGGAAAAAAGATCTTCTACACCCAACAAACATGTAAAATGTGAAGAGACTCCACGAGGGACTTTTCTGCTTATGAGGGTGAAGCATTAAGGGAAGCAGCCCTGCTACACGCAGTGACAATAGACTGTAATGCTGTAGGCAGACTTGTGACTTAAAAAAACACAACAACCCAATGAATTTGCTACAAATGGGAAAATCTGTGATCTTATTAATAATATAAATAAATCTTAAAATATTCTAAAATACCAATCCTGTATTATCATTAACCTAATTTTAAAAATCTTCATAATGTGTTTACTTTGTAATCATTAGATTTCGTGTCTGACCTGATAGAAACAGATGGCTAGAAAGCAACACAATGTGTTAGCTTCAGACTTCAAAAGATGCAGTAGGTGCAGAAATGATGACACTGACTGTGATTATTGAGCAAAACCAAATTATATGGGGTAACACTTTGGATGTCCCTAATGTGTCGTCCGACCTGCTCTACTTTTACTCAGTGTCTGTGGTTATCTCTCACCTGTGTGCCACTACTCATCCTTGAATTTGCCATTGACATAAGGAACGTAATCCAGAAACAATCGCCAGTCTGTGAAATGGACCAGAGCTACGCCACCAGCTGTGCCCCATACAGTCAGAGTTGGGATCCTGTAGAGTAGAGGGCATTGTGATGCTTTACCATATTATTGTATTAACAGTGAAAATCCAAAAACATTTAGGAGAGGGATCAGAAAAATAACACACACATTTGAGAGAACAAATAGACAATTACTAACGACTACAAGACCTGTCCAAGAGGCCAGATGCTGTTGTGTCAGCTAGTAAATTACTCTTTGTATAATAAATATCAAAATCCCAAGCTAAAAGGTTTGAGCAATGTATGAAGAAGCTATAAATAGATTGGCTAATTTAAGTATCTTAAAGTGAGTCGTTTTTTTGTTTTTTTTAAATCATCAGTTAGCCAACAAGTAAACATGTAAAGATATTGTTTTGACATTGGACACTAGCAGACCGATAAACCAATTATCAACCTGCTTAATCTAGAAGGAAAACAGCAGTTCAAGCCCCTCGTGAGAAACCAGCCAGCTGCTTGGTTAAATTAAACACCAGCTCTTTCACATTTCATGTAAGGACTTCACACTTTATCATAAATATCTCAAAAATAGTGATTTTTTTTTAAAACCACTTTAGTCAGCTCGTCCCTTATATTATAGTCTAGTCTAGTCGTCCCCATAGCGATGACCTCGGCTAGGCTAACAGCTAGCCAAGGACACATTGAGACTCTATCAGCCCACGTCTGGTTTCTTTACGTTTTAACGACGGGTAGGGTATAAAAACACATCTTACCATGTTTTGGCAATAGCCACATACTTCGGGCCGATTAATTTAGTGATCATTTTGGATAAAATGTGTCCTCCTGACGCGGGACGCAGCGCTTGGTAACCTGAAAAGAACTTCCGAGATATTGCTCACGACCACACTACTGCGCACGCGCTCGTAGTACTTCCGTTTTTGACTGAAGTCCCTTACAACAATAAAAGCCGGCGAAATCCCAATAAAAAACATAATCACCATTAGTTGACAAGGATATCCTGTTTGCAACGGAGATCTAGGATCAAAACCACTATTGTACATCGTACCGACTCCGTTTACATGGCACATACATGTAGCATGTTCCCTGATGAGGATTATTCAAAACGACATTTACAAATATATACAAATACACAGAATCTTGAGTCAGACAGCACTCCAGTACAGGGGTACTACTTTGCCCCTGGGCCTTTACACAAAATAAGTAGCAAGTAAAATTATAAAGTTATAATACAAAATGTAATGGAACTGCAATGTGTATGTGAGTGCAGTGTACTTTACAGTTGGATGTAAAGGTAAAGCTGTAAAGCTTGTTTCTGCCCCCTAGTGGACAAATCAAACTTTGGAAAAACTGCTGCCAGTTCATGAAATCCTCCTCCTGCTTGGTATTTAATTTGATTTCATCAATAAAATATCAATTAAATCAACTGGATCATAGTGTTCTGGATCCTTGTGTTCCAGAGATGAAAGTGTTTTTTGATTTGTGGAACAAGTCATTTGGAAAAAAAGTGGGCTTTGTTATTAAAAATGGCACATTTATTGCTACATTACTGTTATAGACACAACAGTTATCGTTATCTACTTTATATATAAAAAATAGGAAACTGGAGGCACTTTGAGGACATAGCCTACATAGATGTTGTCCCCAAACATGAGTGAAAACAGAGATCTGTAGCAGGTCACCTGTTGTGGAGGACAGAAAGAATTTGATAACAAAGAATATCAGGTGCATGTTTTGATACTTGGATATTGTAGACATACATATCTTTCATGTAAAGAAAAAAAAAAGCACAAGCCTTCAGTAGCGATCTTCCGCTTCACAACACTACATTCTCCCGTGGAAAGGCTAGAGTAACTGACAAAGAAAATTATATTTAGGGCTAGTCCATGGGGCAAAATTTTATGAGGAAATGACAGGTAGAGGTAAACCAAATACTGTTACGCATCAGTATCACTTGCAGTGATAAAGCTGACAGGGACATATTATACAGCTGTACATACATATCAATGCACATGCCAGTCAAGGACAAAATTATATTCAACAGAATCAGTACATAAAAGATGAGAAATTTTAAGTACAGTTTTTCAGTGTCAAAGTTGTAGACCAGGTTATTAGTCAACTTACACCTAATGACACAGACACTGAGGCAGTCAGTGTCGACCACTGTCATTCTTCATTTAGATGTTGAGACACTGTCAGATGTTACTGAAGTATATATGCTTTATACATCTGTATTATAAGAAAAGGTACAACCTATAAATCCTTAAATGCAACATCATCCACCATGTAGCAGAGAAGTATGCAGGCACTGGTGAGTAACCATTATCAAAACTCCCAAAGTCAGGAAAATGACTAAGGCCACCCTTTTTGATTCATTTTATGCTTCATACCATAATGAAACACTGACTTAAGTTGCAGATTGTGCAGACCGCCCCTTCTGCCCCTTCTTTAAACCAAACAACAAGCTCATCCCTGGGTGGGACATCAGGGAGAGGAGAGAGGGGGGTGTGCTGCAGAAAAAAAAGTGTTTCAAGAAAAACTGTTGCAAACACCATAACTGGCCTGATAGATTTGTTTTCAAACAGGCCTTTTTTTCTCCTTTTTTTTTTTTTTTTTTTAAGAGCAATATCACAACATGTGATGTTAGAGCCAGATTATTTCGTCATTTCTAACATTTCTAAGCACCTGGCACAAAGAAAACACCTCAGTTTGTTCCTGGAATCTAAATTGAGAGTTGTCTTACATTTAATTGATGTAAACAAAAAAAAGAAAGCATTCCAAATGATGAAACAAAACTCATACAACTATCTTACAAGGTAAAAAATAAACTAAAAAACAATCCAACAGATCAATTCTACAAAAGGAAGATCCACCTAACAGGCTTTTGCAATTGTTCAAAAAGGGGGAAAGAAATAAACAAAACCCCAAATGTTCAACACAGAGCAACAACCAGAACAAGTCAGTCAGTGGTGAAGTAACACGTGTGACCCCTTCAATACTTGGATATTTCTGCCTTCTAGCAAAATATCATTTATCACAATTTAAATTGCTCTGAGACTTACTTTAAGTAAGTTCACCATGCTGTAACAGTGTCTTTAGATATGATCTAATGTGGGCATGCTGATGTGACACTGGCTGTGTTACAGTCACGGGGTTTCATGATGACCACATGGCTGAGTGTCTGACTTCATGATGGTTTAACGTGTGAGGACGACACCCGTATGCTTCCAACAGCAGCCTCACAGAGGAAAGGTTGGGATGTCCGTGTGCACATTTGATTCAACGCCACTGTGGATCCTGCCTTTGTAAAGTCTTTGCTTGTGTTTGTGTCAGTGGCGGGTCTCTCTCCAGCAGTCTTTCCATTCCACTTGCATGGCAGTGACAATAACACATGTACAGGACTAACTTAAAGAGATAAGAGCCAGGGATCCACGTTTACAAAGAAACAAACAGTTCCCACCACGTGTTTGAGTCACTGACTGTGGCACCTTTTCAGCCAAAGAAAGAAATAATAAAAAAAGAAAACACAGCCAGAATTACCAGCATATCAAAAAGAGGAGTCAGCTCTCTGATTGCCCAGTCAGTGGCTAGATGTCTTCAAAACTTGTAATTCAGTCATCACATTAGAGGATAGCAATGATGACTGTTTTTCTCTTAACACACTATGCATTCGGCCTTTCTCAGGCACATTTTTCAAAAGGTATTTGTTCAGTCATAACATATAAAGTCAGGTGTCCGTCTTTTGCCTCTGCAGAATGTAAGACCTTCTTTTCGGATGGGAATGCCAATAATTATCAAGGACACAAATCCTAACTCTGCTCACATGAGCAATTGATCCAAAAGTTTTAATTGATCCAAACAAGATTTGCTCCCAACATGTAAAGCGAGTTTTCATAATGTCTTACAAAATCATGATCACAAGAAAGTCTTATGTTCAATTTCCACTGTCCACAAATCAGTGTCCTCGCTTCAAAGTATTGTCATGTAAAGAGTAATTTTTCTTTTTTTTTTCCTTTCTGTATGGGTGTGCTTCCTCGTCAGGAATGTGGCCACCTGCTTTGTCAGTGATGAGATGTGTGAGAGTGTGTGAGAGTGTGTATTTGTATATATATGTGTGTGTGTGTGTGTGTGTGTGCTTCCCAAAGGTTGATTATCACACACTGAGATGCATGACAATGATAGATTAAGGCCACATGTTCAAAGGGCTGTACAATCAACAGAATCTGGAAGAGAAAGAAAACAGAAATGAGTACACACCCACAAAATGAACTTAAAATAAACCACAAAAATAATTATATTTCACTGAATTGCCTCGTAGACGTGACAAATCCCATTGTGGAGACTGACCTGAGAATTACATATGGCTAACAGGGTTGTGTCCATCTCCTCCCAAACCAGGGTGACCCCCACCAAGCTGCATCTGGGGATCCACACTTGACACTTTCTCCTCCTCCCTCCTCTTTAGGCAGGCAGCCTTTGGATTCAAATTACGCTCTTTGGAAAAAACGACATATACACTGATTAAAAACATCAACAAAGAAACACTTCAGTTCATCTCATAAGAAAGGGCCAAAATAAGTCAGAGGGAGATGGAAAAGGGGGAGAGCAAGACAGGAAAATGAAAAGTAGGATGAGTACTGCAGGATTTTGGCAGAACAGCAGGGATGTACTTCCTCCAATAATCTCTCTTTCACCCCCTTTATTCATTTTTCAGTCTAATACAGACAAAAAGCATAGAGAAGTTCAGAGTAGATGTTACTCAGTGGGTGAAAAAAACCTCTCAGGTGAATGACTGACAGCTTTTGGAGATATTTGAAAAGAGATGGTTGGTTGTCTATGTGGATCAGACCTTCCTGTATTGGCTGACCTACCTCGCACCTGCTTCTCCAGGCCCAGGATGACCTGGACGGCCTGTTGCAGGATGACAAGCTTGGTCTGGGCCTTGTCGCTCTGCAAGTGGACCTGACACATCCTGCCCAGCTCTCTGAAGGCTTCGTTAATGTCACGAACACGCACTCTCTCCCTAGCGTTGTTAGCTAGGCGCCGCTCACGCTCCCTCTGCTCCTTCTCCTCAGCAGTTAGGTTCTCATCAGTCACCGAGACAATGCTGCAGCCGGAGGGAGAAGGGAGGAGGGGGGGGTTGGAGGGGCTGGTTAACAAACCCAGATCACAACCCTCACTGAACCTAGGCTAGATGTTGTTTACTGTGCTGCTTTAAGGTTATACAGCTTAAATCCTATAGTATAATAGTATGTTTAACTGTGTTTTTTCTCCTCAGAATTAATCTTTTTCCGAAGAGGAGCCTAGTGGAATGGAGCTGTGTTTCGGGATCTGTGTTTGGGAGAGTTGACAGATGCATTGGAGGTTGATTAAATAGATCTTCATTGTGTAAATAATACAACTTTATAAAACAAAAAACTGATATATTCTCTATCAGTCCAAAGGAAAGTGTTGGGGGTTGAGCGGGCTCAACACTAAAATGATTTCAAGCCAAGTTGACCAGAGTTGACCAGTTCTAACTCGTCTGTCCTGAGGTCTAACCAACCAACACAGACTTTGTTTCTCTTTCTGATCATTGGGGTCCAGGATGGAAGTTGAGGGGATATGGTGACTGTCCAGCAGAATGAGAGAAGGTATGAGGAGGGAGACAGAGAGGGAGAGAGAGGAAGCAGCACCCCCTGCCAAGTGCAGCATATAAAAGAGCACAGAGATAAAGCCAAAGGGAGAGGCTGTAGGCATCATGTTAAATACATCAGCAGCAGGATGTATTCATTTGAATGTGAGGAAGAGAGCATCACTGTTGCCATCTGCAACAGGTAAATGACAGGGGACAAGGGAGTGGATAAAGAACAGAAGGGGTTTACATGAAAAATAAAAAAGGGTTAGTTTTAGAAAGGCTGGGACATGCAGCACAGAGACACTGCAACAAAGGTAAAGACGGGTTAATACACATGACAACAGACAACCCTGCTCTCGTGCAGGAACACACACTGTGGGTCAAAGGTTGGAGAAACAGGATGTCATAATGCTAAAATAACTCATATGAAGTTAAGGTGACTTCATAGATTGATGAAAGCATAATATGGCAGCAGTGGAAAGAGCAAATGAATCAACAAAAAGATGTTAATCCAGTGAAAAGGTGCCACAGACACACACACATGTAAGCATTTTCACAGTGGAGACGAATGGCCGGTTGAAAGAAAGGGACGCACACACACAGCACATCAGAACAAACAGCAGCCCTGTATGTTACCAGAGGACGAGAACCTGAGAAGATGAGCTGAAGAATGGGCATGTCTTCAAAACAGCCACACAGCTTCATTTCTTTATGCCACGTTACTATTTGTTACTACTTACTGACTTGTCACATTTAGGATTGGCGGCAAGATGGGTATGCTGAAATTCTGTGTTAGATATAAGAGGGTAGACCTCCTCTATCATTATGTAGAGAACAAATCAACCACCAAAATAATTAAAAAAAAAAAAAAAGGACTATAAATGTCTAGCAGAACATGCCATGGGCTAAGAAGTGAAGCTGTGTTGAAGTTTTAATTTGTAAAAAGACACTTTCCCTCCTCTTCCTTCCTCCCTGGACACCCACTGACCTCGAACTTGCTGCTCCAGGTTGAGTATAACGTTAACGGCCTGTTGCAGTATGATCAATTTGGTCTGCGGTTTCTCATAGCTCATGTGGAGCTGACACATGCGGCCCAGCTCCTTAAAAGCCTCGTTGATGTCCCGCACGCGTAGCCGCTCGCGGGTGTTGTTTGCCAACCTCCGCACTTTCTCCCGCTCAGCTTTAAATTCCACTGGCCCTTCATCGTCATCCTCATCATCATCCAGACTAGTGCAGAGCCAATGGCAGATGAGGAAGGAAGAAAACAACAGTTTGGGTACAGTTCACACAGTTCACTTTAGTTAGCAATACTTTTTCCTTAGTGTTGTCAACACCCCACCAAAGGCTCTAAAAAATTGATGAAGTAACTTAATCAAAATTATAAATACTCTTACAAAAGTGAGTTATATAAGGGTTTGACAGGAATAATGGAATACCAGGAACTAAGAGGTCTTAAAATAAAGAAACATTTGAAACAGATTAGAAAAAAAGAAGAGCAGTTAAGCTGAAACTAAGTAACAAATAGCAAAATATAAATTATTTTTCATCTGGAGCATTTTTTTTCCAAGTTTAAGTCCCATTTCATGAGGTGTTGATCTTGTTAAAACCTAGATACCTGATTTTCCTCCAATCATTGGCTCTGACACTGTCTGACATCTGGACCTTTGCTTATTGGATTTGGATACTTTCATTCATTTACATTCATCCCTGATACAGAGGACATATCAGAGTAGAAAGCCAGCTACCTTCCAGCTAGTGCGATACCAAACTTCACACTTCTAAAAAGTTCAATTTTTCAAAAATCCAAAAATAAAAATGAAACAAATGCATAATGCTTTGTTATATGTATCACACTTTTTGAACATTCAACAGTAATTTACAGAGTGATAGGAACTTGAAACATATGTGTTAAGGATTTAAAACTGTTTTTTTCCTCAAACACTTATAGAAATTAGATGTTTATGGGAAGGTTCAGTATAAATATTTAAAATCACAACACTTGCTACA
>OMNW01013493.1:20221-31205 GCA_900303245.1 Selene dorsalis | reverse complement strand
GGCGGGCTCGAATCGTGACAGGATCAGCAGTAGAACAGAGTGATGGGTCCACAGCAGTGAGAGCTGCTAGATTGCCGTGACAACTGTGATCTATACACACGACACCAGCAGAATAAGAGATGAAGGAGACAATGTCTTGTCCCCTCTTTATGGCTGACTGTCACTCTCCACGTCAATCAAAGATGATAAAGAAAACACACAAACCATTTGTTTCTGCTCTAAGTCATCAGTCCTCAAGCTCCACACAAGCAAAGCTTCCAATTCAATATTTTCTGTTCTTTTCTGTTTTATACTTGTAGATTAGAAATAGGTTCAACATGTAAATTTATTGAATGGGGGCTTACATACAGCTTACATACAATTTAAGTTTACAGGGCTTTGGGGCTTCTCCCATGAGTGGGCCACATTTCACACACCTACTGTACACTACTACCATGTATTCAGAAACACGTAGCCTATAAAAATGTTGAGCTAATTAGTGAGACAGGAATTTGTGGTATTTTTCACTAAGGAAATAGAAAAAGAAAAAAAAGATAGCAGTGTATGTGCAGTGTTTAACCTGCTCCGCGGCCTTTATGCATAAGAATATGTTTCCCCTGGTAGGTTATGTAAGGTTAACAGGTGTTGTGCATGGGGAACAAATTTCATGTTTCATGTTCTTCCTAATTAAGTGATGTAATGATAACGGACAAAATGAAGTCGATATTTATGCAGACTTCCATATTTTCTGCTGCTAATATTGAACACTCATATAGCCAGAGTTTATGGGGTTCTGTTTTTCGCGTCTTCATCCGGTTTCCATCATGTGCTTTTCTTATTGTGTGACTGATTATCAGTTCCCCCTGTACAAAAATCTATTGTGGTTTTTTAACCATGAATGAGAGAAAGTGATACAATAAACCTACAAACATAATATATCTGGATATGTAACATGAAATCCTTTTGATACACCTCAGTGGTACGATGCAGGTTTACATGCCACCACACAGCTGTTTGAAACTTTTAAAACTCATTTGATGCTTTCATTTGCCTTAAGAGCCTAGAAATTCATCCAGTTGCCACCAAGCTGCATCCAGTCACTGGCAGAAAGGAGGAGCTTTCAGTCAAGCACACAGCAGTCTAAGTGTTTTTAGTTACACTTAGACCGGTAATTAAAAACCATGATCATTGTGGCCCTGATTAGCAAACATGAAACTTACATTGTTTAATTGTTATTCTGTTTAAGTAATCTAGTCTTGTTTAGTTTTCTCCTAAAACTGTAACATACAAGAACATCACTGTTTTTCTGAACCTTGCTACTGTGATCATCGTTTCATTTCAGGTGGCAAGAGGAATGTGTGACCATACTCTGCTTGTAAGTGAGGTGCTTTTAACATCGTCTTCACATCTTTAACCACAGACCACAGAATGATATTTGTTTCACGTCTCACGCTCTCTTCAACAGGGTTTTCTTTATTCAGACTTATAATGGACAAATTGTTGTTTTTCCTTTAAAGCTTTTTTTTGTAATGTGTTGCTTTTTATTTTAACACATTGTTTTTTTATCTTATTCACCCCATCATAGTTTTCGCTTTTGTTCCATTGGACGGTGCACAGCTCATAATTTGATATTGCTCGTATGTGCGGAGAAACTGGAGATACAACAGATCGCACTGCTAAGCACTATCATATATAAGCCATGAGAAACCTGTGAGTGGTGCAGTACTCAGACAGACTATCAGGACTGGAGAGAGAAACATGAAGAAAGGGTGAGTAACATCAGACAAATTCTCTGGTGAACCCCAATGCACTTCTCCTCCCAGCATGCAACGCCCCTTTAAGCACGGCTGGTCTATAATTACACAGGAAGAAATGCTGGAAACAGACAGCCAGCCTGAGTCATAGGCTTCATGAGCAAATCTCTGGCACATACATTGACCAAACTTACAGACATGTCTTGGTTTTTACAGGAACACGGCCCCAGGCACCTAAAACTGAGTGTGCCGTTTTGTCTACACACCTTCTTCCTTCCCTTGACAAAGTGAGTCACGCAGACACAAAGCATGATGTCAGATCAAATCTCAAGAGAGTGAATACTGTTAATGAAATACTGAACAATGTACAATAACACAGGCCTGGCCATTTTAACCTGTGAGTCACTGGAGACTGCTCAAACACAACGCAGCGTACCCTAACCCACTAATGCAGCCAAGAGGACATCTGAATCTCTTTGTTCTGACACTGTGTGAAATTACACACGGACATTTTAACTGCAAAGTGTAATCAGAGATTTTAAACTGCTATTTTTCTTTTACTTTAGTTTCTGTGCTTCGCTCACATGTCTGTGTTTGAAAAATGTAACATTTCATGCAAATTTTAAACTCCTCCCCTTCTGCATTTCGGGCCATACCAAAGTTTAAAAATACATTTTAGGATTTTCGGTTTCCAGTGACCAAAAAATGAAAGTGCTATGAAAATTACTTTAACTGACTAGTGAAAGGGACCGAACAAGCACATAAGACCAGAGTAGACATATTACCATCACTGAAAGCCATAGCCACATAAGCTAAATCTCCACATACCCCAAAACTTAACCATGGAAAGAGCATCCAACTGATTCTACAAGGAAAACATGAGACAGCTGCTCCACAAAACACAGAAATACTCTTAGAAGTCTGATTATTTGAGGGTGATCAGATGATGTCACAGTTTTAAGTAACCATTAAAACACAGACAAATTTACATGACCAAATTTCCAACTTAGAGACAGACATGAACGGACTTTTTCTCTGCAATGATTCCTTAAGCCATGAGTGCTACCTAAACATCCAGCAGTGCTGCTCTGACCAATCTGAGGCAAACAGTGTGGTTTGTGCTGAATACTGATAGTCTAACAGTCATAATAAGTAGGTACTAGGAAAATAGTCTTTTTTCAGAGAATGAGATCAAATGAAGATCTGAACACAGAAATGTGAAAGCGCACTATGATTTGATGGGAAACAGTTTATCCATTAGCCTGGCACTTCCATATATGGGTTCAAAGTCCCAACCCGGGACTATTAATTAAACTATTCTTTTAAAATGACACTACCCAAATTATTGACAGCGTTTCACTCAGTCACCCTCTGCAAACAGCTACAATGACTTAAGTTGGAGATGTGTTTTTACATGAGGAGGTAAAGGTACCAAATGTGTAACGAAAACCTTTCATTTCGTACCACTGCCATGGACCTTGTGCATTACATCACTCTTACATCACTTTTTCCCAAAATTTGGGTGAATATGCTTGAATATACTATCATCATAAAGTGATGATACAGAACTGCTGTAGACATTTCTAAGGGCCATGGTCAACTTTTTTTCATCTAACAAGGGTGGGTGTTTGCTATTCAAAGGACAGCTTTTGGGTGGAGTATAATTTCACGACAACAGGACAAAACCACGAGGAGCTGTTGGACTGATAATATCTCCGAGTCCGTTTTGTAAGCACACACCTTGCCTTGACAAAAGAACATGCAAGTGGCCCTTAAATGAATAGAAGAAGCAGAGCCCCCCCCCACCCTGCCAACACTTGCCTCGTGTTTCATCTTAATTAAATATCCTGTTTCATTTCTACTGCCAGCCAAAAAGACAGTTCTGCACTTCTGCAGATATGAGGGTGACAGAGAAAGGTTCATGTGGGGCAAGTGAGTCTCCAATGACAGGCACAGACAGAGATGTTTTTAAAAGCGAATGTATTTTTGCAGCGATACAAAACGCCACAACATTAAAAGAAAACACTGGAAAGGAGTAAGATCCTGATTATCTCTGGGACTGTTTGGTCATAGTGTTTGGATTGGCTGGGATGGTAAAGTTGTTGACGAGGATGGATAATAGCTCTAGGTGAAAAATGAGTTATGTGGAGAAGCAGGGGCGAGATTACAGGACGAGGAAATTCACTTTTTTCACAGCGAGGAGATTAATTGAGTTGTTCCCTACGACCCCCAACCCTCTGCCATTGTCCTTAAGTGACTGAATAGCAACAGCTGAGAAGGTGAGGGAAGGGACACCTGCCAGGCGAGGATGTGGAAGTGTGGAGGAGATGACGCTTCATCTAAATAGCATAAAATTAGCTGGCAACCTCCTTAAGGTTCTTTCCAATAATCTGTGATGAGGAGGAGAGCAGGAACGTTTTCTTTTTCCATTACCATTCAAGACACAAACAGTGACCGAAGGTGGGGTAGTGACACTGGACAGGGCCCACCACTGGCATGTTTCACTGTCAGGGATATTTACAAACCAATAAACCTCTCAATAGCTTTAGGATAGAAAAAAGAAGATAAAAATTTTTAATTTTCTCTTCAATGGCATTGGTGATTTTTTTCTACCCATCTCTTTAAATCTGTTTTATTAGAAACACAAATGAACAGAAAAACAGACACACAAAGAAAAAAGATATTAGGAAAGCCAGACAGAACAAAAAACTAAATTAAACGTTAAAAGGTTGTTACTTCTGCCAGGAGTCACAGGGACAAGACAAGTCTACAACGTCTTTTTGTTTTTGGGTCTTACCTGAACCTCCAAACTGACTGCTGCCGAGAGTCGTTGGCCGGTTCTTGCCGTTTGTAACTGGAGGCTCAAACATCTGAAATGAGAGGAATGTAACCATAAACAAACGAGTGCAGGTCTAAGACTTTGGTGAGCTGTGTCCTCTTCACTTGAGCAAAGACTGTTTAGGTGGTATTTCAAACTATCCTATCCTGTATCCTATCCCACTTGGCCAACAGCTACAATGGGCACGAATCAATCTATGGATTCCTACTTGAACTGAGTGACTGTGAAAATTAAAGTGACACAACAACTGTCTCATAAAAAAAGGCCCTCAAATCCTGACCGACTGACCGATTCGTGGATGCGTTGGCATTCATTCACATTTCAACCTGCTAGACAACAAGACCTGTTGTGAAAATTAAAGTTATTTGTCATTCTGTGAACAGAATGAAGAATGAACTGTATAGGATGCATACTCGACAAATTTCAAGCAATCTTCAGAGAGATCTTACCGCACTAAAATCCAGCAAGTCGCTGAGCTCCTTGTCTGTTTCCACTGCAGCCATGCTCTGCTGCTGTTCACTTGGCCCTTTCAGTCTCAGCAAGTGACTACAAGCAGAGGTAAGGAGAATATGAGTATATTTGACCCATGACTATTGGTGCTGTCCACAAAAAGCTAATCAAAACAAAAGGAAGGTTATATAGTCTAACAACCAACCTACAGCTTGAGCTAAATTTCCTACTCAGCAGGAGCTGTACACTGAGGATGAGGGGAATGTGTATCACTGAACTGTGATGCAGCATTAAAAAAAAAAAAAAAGAACGCTTTCTTTTGAGTTTATCAAATGCAATCTGATTGTCGTTGTGTTATTCTTATCGCTTCCAACATTTCACTCACCAGCTAACTCACCTGCTGAGATATGAAGGCAATAACAGTGACAGACAGAGCTTTGCAATAGCATCCACATGGGGAAACCATATAGACAATCAGACTTCAGTTTTAAATAAGTCTGGTTTGATGTGTTACCCAAACAACTCACTATATTATCCGAACTGCTTTCAGACTGTAAAGGCCCCAACGATTAGAAAATGATTGAGATTCAAACCTGGCCTTTCATGTTTATATTACATTTTAAGTTATATTTACACAAGTAAATGATTTAGATAACATATTTAAAGTGGACAAGTGAAATGTAGTCACAATCAATAGAAATAACAAAATTTAAAAGAACAATATCCAGATTGAGGTAATGTAATGATAAACACCTCCCAGACAATATCTACACTTACACTTAATATTTCACACCTCCATGCAGCAGATGATTACTTAAAAGCATTCAAGTTGCTCAACACAACTGTGAAAAGAGTCAATAAAACAACATGTTGGCGAGATCAACACACTGCACATAAGCTACAACTACACTCATTCAGCTTCTCAAGAAGTGTTATGTGGGCTCATGTAACCGTTCTATCAATGACACAATTAAACATGAATTAATCACTAATAGCTCCATCGTACCACGGAATTAACATTCATGTCCCCGTCTGTGACCATCAGAGTATTAACCAAGTTATGAGAGTTTCCCCACAAGCCCACATCTAACATGGGTGACCATGGTTCAGCCACAGGCCAAACTCCCCCGGCTGTTAGTCAGCCCCTGGGCTCAGGCTGCTTCCTGTACCTCATAAACCAACTTGCTCCGACAGCTCTTTTGAATAACTTACAGGGTAATAACATAGCATGCTGCACGCCCAAATGGACAACGTACCGTAGGACCAGTCTGTATCAAAGCAAATGCATGCCATGTGTGAAAAACATCTAAATAACTACGACACTGGGTGAACAAAGCAGCAGAAACACTTTGCAGTACAAAAGCACTGCAATAAATACCAGATGGGGAAAATTACAATGGTATGACTTTGTTTGTGGTGAGAGGTGTTGATCAAATTCAGGGTTCATGTGTGAGGTTGTATCTTGTGCTGTCATCAAGCAAATATACGGGAAGTGTTTTTCAGTTTGTGTTGTTTAGTTGTATTTGCTCGTGTTGGCTAATGCAGTTTTCCTGACCTAAGGATCTGCTGTCATGATGATGAAGTCTTTTTCCTCACCACTTTAAGTAATATGACGTGGACTCTAAAAATTGACTCTATATGTTGTTTTTTTTCCTCCAAATGCCTCCTAATGTTGAGAAAAGGTGATTAATTTACTATGACTACCAGCAATGTCGTAAGAATTTCTGGTACAACAGCAAAGTTATGTAATACTAAAAATAAGAAAGAAAAAAAAGCATTGGAAGATGAAAACCAAATGAAAACTGAAAAAAGATTAATAACACCATCTTTAAACCACAAAATACTGAATCAAGTACTTTGCCAGGCAAATAACTAAAGCTGAACATTACTAGCAACTCCAAATTTGTATGTGGTTTTTGGCATGCTTCTGTTATTTTGTCCATTTTTTTGCTTTACAAGTAATACGTTCAGTGAGCGAAGGCAAAGCAAAAATAACATTGCACAACAAAGTATCTTTAAGGATTTGGGAAGTTGGATGTCTATTTTTCTTAGCAATAACCTCAAGTGTATTTGTGAGATGTCAGATGATTTAACTGCTGCCCACAAGAATAAACTCAGTATCATTTTCAGGGTATGACTAAAGATTTGCTCTTAGCTAAAAATAATACACTATAGAAACAGAAAAAGCTAATTGGTTTCACTCGTGGGCTATTCATGGCAACTACAAAAGCATCAGTCACTCTTTAAAGTGTAGCTAATACATATATTCACACATCTCTAGTCCTGCTACATTAATCATGGATAGTCCTCATAATAGTATAACTGATCTGACTCTGTTTATAATTGAGTAAAGCCATGACAGAGACAACACCAAAAATCAACAACTTTCAGCAGCAGCAACAACAACAACCCATTTTGGTGGCATGAAAGGATGCTACCACTGGATCACAGAGAAGCAGTGTAACTAGTAGTACAACGGCTGATGGTAACACAATTACTGTATTAGAACAATATATAACTGCATATAATCTTGTAATTTCTATTGCCACATTGAGCTGAGGTCAAAATGGGGGATATCAGTTTTGCCCCTCCTAACAAAAAGTTGCATAGGCTTGTCTTGGGCACCCCCACCTCCGGCCTGCCCACTTGGGGAAAAAAAAAAAGTTTTAAAGCAGAAATGGCCTCACAACATCTCAAGGCTGGGGACGAACAAGAGACAAACTTTTATCCAGAGTGTGTGTTTAACGTGGCTCGTCGGTGGGTTAAAAAAAAAAGGAAAAAAAAGAAAGAAAAAACCTGCGGGACGTTTAGTCGGACCTAAAAACCTGTTGCCTGCCCTCACGTCGAGCAGGAGAATAAGACACCGATTAACACAAAGACTCGGGCCACCAAAGTTTGAGTCAAGTGGTAAAAACACAACCAAATCGGGAGAAATGTCACACTTTCATCCAATTATTGCTCAAAACGTATATTTAACTGCGTAAGCTGTGAGAAAACGAGGCTAAAAGATGCATTATTGTCGTCAGACACAGTTTGGTGGTTTGTTGTTGGTGGAGGTGGGTAAGAAAAATATCACCCCCCAGTTACAGTTTTAAGACGGGACTTATGAACGTTGCACAGCTATGTATTTTAATACGTAATATTCATGACATGGGCTGCGTTAGTTAAACTCTCATAACGTGACAACAGGTAGGATATATAGGTAATTTAACCACGGTCGGGACTGTTAAATCACAAATGAACAACGTCTGTTTACGTTAACGTTTCTCGGGCTAACGTCCGTGCATTTGTTTCTAGTAAAGCTACATACACTAGTGCCTCAGACAGCTCAATCCCGAGGGGAGCTAACTCAGTCTGGCAGTATGCTAATGTGCTGTAACGTTATAGCCCATTGAAGTGAACAAAGAAGTCTTTTCCACCACACACAAGCTGCTGATACTCAGTAATAACACTGCAAGTTCGCTCGGGCCGAAAGGGACAGAAATCCAAGACCCCGCTTTTCCCGGCTGTGGCAACTTGAACGATGCGCGTAAAACTTGAATATTACTCCAGTAACAACGTGACAGGCAACTTCTGTTTGACATGCATACGCTCGCAATGAATGTGTATTCATCCACGCATTTACCTGGATTCAATAATGTGGCATCCAACAGGGAGAAATGAACGGCTGGAGTAGAGAGAAAAACAAAGTTAGGGATAGGATCCTTCCCCCGTGGTCCGGATTGTGGGCTTGATGAAGATGAGGAAAGGCAATATGAACCACTCCTCCGCCGCCTCGTCTCTTTGCTGTCTTAGTCACGAAACTGAAAACGCGTCTCCAACACGAACCATAACTCGTGTGTTAGTCCGTTTCCTTATTGTTGGAGAAATTGTTACCATTTCATTTCCCAAGTAGACATTTTCACAACCTCCACATTGTCGGTTTCGCGTATCACTCCGCAGCACAGCCTACGGGAGGACATGGGCGCTTGAAACATCAGCGGTGTCCAATTTCAACTAAAACGAGGTAACCAAACGAGGCAGGTTTCGACAGTCTTGGGTGGATGTGGCGGTTATCTGAAATACCTCAAAATGCCATTGTTTTTTGCCTGGGAGCGGAACAGAGAACGATCCGAGTAGTAATTCGCGCGGATCTATCTCGCGTGGCGGATGAGGACAGCGGAAAGCCAGACAGACCCAGTAGAAGATGGAATGATTATATCGGAGGGGGGGACCAATTGGATACGACCAACAATTGATTGGCAAGTGGGACGTCCATATATGTTTCAACATCAGCCTGTAGGGCAGTCTCATTTTGCCTGAGGGGTACTTACGTTTTAATGTTGTTCTCAAACAGTACCTGAGCTGCAAAAAATGTTCACATTATATGTGTGTGTGTGTGTGCGTGCGTGCGTGCGTGTGTGTGTGTGTGTCAAAGAGAGAAGGGCGGTCGCCATGCTTCGTTATGTTAAACATAGACTCCATAGTGAAAAAGTTAAAGTGCATCATGATTGGCTATAATGTCTAAACTCATTGCTAAAGACGCATGATTATGGGGTGACCTTGCTATTGGTAAATAAATAAATAATCCATAACAAATTACACACTTACCGCAATGGGATATGCATGTGATAAAAAAAGAGTAATTTTGCAATATTAAATACAATGATAGATTATAATAGTTTTGACTAGTTCATTGTTAAGGGAGACAACACATCTACACTTAGACATAGCTATGACACAACATTCCTTCTAAATGATCATACTAATAACAGGGTCCTATATGTATAATAATGTTTGAAGACTTGTAGTTATTAAGTGTCATCTTGTACTCACAACACCCACTTTGTTCAGTAGCTTAACCACATTGTAGAAAAAGTGTGGTTGCAAAATGTGAAGAGCACATACATGGCAATGAACACATAATGACTATTTGTCCAATAACTTCAGCTTAGTGATTGGGGAGGAGGGGAAAACACCTGCAATAAGAAAAGTCTCTAACATGTTGAGGTGAAAAAGTAATGCTGCAGCCGCTTCCTTTCCTCATACTGGAATCGAAACAGAGTTGATGGCACAGGCCAGCATCTAACTCAGAGAGAAGGCCTGGCTGCTGTTTTTCTTGAGTTGTACATTGGTGGTTATGTAAACAAAACTGCAGTTAACGTCAGTTTGTTTTGAGACTTTCTAGAGAAAACCTCAACTGGTTTGAGGGGAAACAACCTAAATAACATCTGTGCTGGCCTTTACGAGAAAACTCAGCCATCCACTTTGTGGTTCACAACACAGATACACACACACATGCACACACATATGCTCAGCATGCATTGCACACATGCAAGTCACACCTGTATGCCATGAACAATGGCACTAACATATTGCCCTTTGAGAACTAAATAAATGACAATGCATGCTTTGCATTGCATTGTCAAATAAAGCTGGAGTTATATGAGTCAGGGTACATGGATGCAGCTCATATCTGCACAGTTTTGCAATAGGGTAAGGAGCATTTGGTTAGTATGAGCACATTAACCTCATTATGACAAAACTGGTCTGATGTCACAGATTCACTTGTGCAGCTCCTACAGTACACCTGGGGAAAGCTGCCGCATATATTTGCCATGGAAGTGAGCATATCGCAGCTCTACACAAAACATCAAACGTCTGGTTTGTTGCCTTTTAAAAAGTAGGACGAACGGCATGGAGGCAAAACAACATCAAGGTTGCACAGTGAGGCGCAAGTCTCAAAAAAGCTATATTTAGCGTGGAGCTAACCCCAAAGTGTGTACCCTCTTCTCCACCCACTCTTTCCTGGGTTCTCTCTTCTTCTTCTTCTTCTAGGCAAGAACTAAAGCTTTGTAAATGGGTTACCCCCATACAGCCGCCCACGCATCAGGTACAGTATGAAAACCTGGGGCATCCTGTTATGACTTTTGGTTTCCTGTTTCCTGTGAAAAATACAGCCCCCCCCCCCCCCCCCCCCCCT
>OMNW01013493.1:0-10920 GCA_900303245.1 Selene dorsalis | reverse complement strand
ATTTTGTAAAAAAAAACAAAAAAACTACAAGAACAGAAAGAAGCTAAATAAACAAATAAATTAATTATTATTATTAATAATAATAATAAACACTTACCCATGTAAATCACATAGGGACAAATGATGGCGCCTATTTCTGCAGCAGTGGAGGCGTTCCCAATCCCATGCTACTGACCACAATGGGGATCAGTTCAGTGAACAACACGTAGATGAAGCAGTAAGCAGCAGACACACCCATCTTTCCTGAAGCAAGGCTAACACCTGCAGCATGACATCCATTTCTGGAAGAGACAAACAAACATAAGGACTAGAAAAAGAATATTCAATTTTATATGTGCATAATGTTTTCTAATGTCCAGTCTAGTCAATGTTGTACTTTGTGTCTACAGTACAGACCCTCGGGAAGCAGCCCAATGATCACAAGTGTGATGCCACAGAAGATCAGTGTGGAGAAGAGGAAAGTGGGTCTGGGGACCCGGTTAACCATCAGCAAAGAGGCTACATCTGCCACAAATTCAATGGCAGCAGAAATGAAGCAGTTGAGGTAGACATTTCCATTCAGGTTACTAGTATTTAGAGAGAGGCCTTAGTAGACCAGGGCACATCCCGCAGAAACACAACAACAATACAAAGAATTATCGACACCGAATAACACTGTAATGTGATTAAATAATATATTGTTTTCCTATAAAAATGCAATTTATTCAAGTGCTTCAGGTGCTTACACTTTAAATATGATTGAACACTGAAATTGAAATTTATTTTCACTTTGGAAAAATCTGGTCATACTGTGACCACCACAGTAAAACAAGCCAATGTCTGAGGACAAATACACAAAAATATTTTAAATTAAAACTTTTCAGTTGTGTGAAATTATGTCGAATGAAGATAGTTCAAGTTATAGGAAGTGTGCTTTGTGTAATAAAACACTGCAATCCTTGTAGTTAGTATGATTACAGTTAGTATGATTTTTTTTTTCTCATTTTTTTCTAAACTGTACCTGTAATTACAATATATTTTAAAGGCCTCCAAACTTTTTATTAATCAAGAAACAAGAGGGAATTATTTTGTGTAAATAAACTGTGATACCATATTTAGGAAAGTTACAAACAGAAAACAGATTAAAGAAGAGTCGAGTCTACATTACCATACGAAAACACTTGAATGGTGATGTTCCTCATGTTACGGGTGTATATCAGGTGCATATAAGTGTATGCCTGCTCTTCTTCACCTTTATTTTGCTGAATCAAACATACATAAAAAGGACACACAACAGTCATACCTGGCTATTCTTGAAATCAGAGCACAGCAGCTTCCACATGATGTATGGAAATTACAATGAACAAAATAAAAACTATATACCATGAGCTCCAGGCACTCTCCGGCCCTGAATATGACATCAGGGACTTGGACTCTGTCTTTTTCGCAGCATAACGTATGACAAGCTCAGCCTCCTCCACCTGACCTTTCTGCAAAAGCCAGTGTGGAGACTCGGGAATCAGCTTGGACAGACAAACAAACACAAGCACTGTGTTCAATGAACATATGAAAAAAAAAGTGTATTTCACAACATACAATTAACAAGCTTCAGAGGGATGACAGAGGGAAGAACACATTAACATAAATCTACAGGATGCAGACCATGTTAATGACTTAAATCAGTATGTGGTTGGGAGCTGAGCCAAAAAAACTCAAGACAGAAGAAGATATAGGAATGGACAACAGATGACTTTACCCCTGTTACATCATGTGACTGAATAAAGATGGACATTTATCAGCTCTGAGAATTGGTGTAGGCCAGCGCAGTGATAGACAGCACAGATGCAAAGATAGCTTAGCAACAAGCTCTGCTGGTCAATAATTTCTTTATCAAAAATTGAGTGAACAAACATCACCCACTGACCTGTGTAGAATTCATTTGACCGACAATAGTCTTGCGTCTTTTGAACTGATTTCACCTAAACATTGGTTCAAGTAGTAGTGTGGGTGGACTATCTGTTAGTGCAATTCTTGGTTCCACTAGATATAAAGCAACTTCATAAGGTTTTTGGGCAAATCCAAAAATGGAAATGAGAGCACTGAATAAAACAAATATGGAAAAAAATCTGAATCTGCAAGGAACAGCTTATACAAATATATATTATATAGATAGACACTTATAGAATCTCTCTGTAGTCATTTTATATGTCTTTGTGGTCATTCATCCATCCAGTGATCCTTACATGGTAACATACCATTGAATAACAACAACAACAACAACAACAACAACAACAACAACAACAACAACAACAACAACAGCAACAACAGCAACAATAATAATACAAGATTTACCTGTCTGAGAAGTGACCACTCATAAAGGTCCCCTACAAAGAATAAGGAGGTGGAGAGAGGGACCTTCCATGCATCGTCACACCCCAGATCCCACTGCAGTTCACATGAGAGATGACAGTAGTTCATATTACTGCAAGACGATTGTCAATGAAAATACACATATATGCACGCACACTCAGCCACTGACAGCAACATGACTCTTGTTACCCTGATTGGATTGGAAGCAACTGATAAACAAAAACACACCATTCCCATACAGCCACATGGAACTGCACTTAAACAGAACAGAACAGTTATGAGGATTAGAAAAGGTCCGTATATGCCCAGAAAAGACGTCATTTCATTGAAATCTGTGTCTTTTCCAGCCATTTTTGACTGCAAAGGAGCCCAGTGTTGCGTGACTAAATCCAACCCAAGAGTCTCCTGCAAGCTCAACTTCTGTGGCTACTACAACTGACAAACCTCTTTTTTTCAGAGATGTGCTTTACCTTCACCACATTGCGATATTAACATTAACAGTCTGAATCCCGATGATCAACAACAACACAGAGGACACCAAACCACAAGCTGGGTGAAAAAGCATTATGTCAATAGGGAGTTCAAATAAGCAGTACGATGAAATGTTTCACACTGCGGTCAGTGGAGGAAAAATGATGTAAAGTAGCAGCTAATTTCTAATTAAGAATTAAAATAACCAGCCTGTTGGAGTTCAGTCATTTTAACTCCTCCACCAAGTCTGTCCTGGAAGGAATGCTTTTGTATCTCATGTTTCCCTTCATGTAAATGATTCCAGGGTTACAGTTACAATGGCAGCTGTTTTTGCTTGAGGCTCATATGTAATTAAACACACTGATAATTATGCGCTTGTCATAAGGAAATGCCAATAAACTGTCTGATAGGGTGGAGTGCAGAGTCTTCAGTGGAAATTCATGTTGCTCATACTATGGTGATGATAATGTGTTACCGCAGTGAAACTGTAGAAAAACAAACAGACCAAGGACAATATGACCTAATTTTTGGGCGTCACTGTTGGTACAAAGATAAGATTAGTGATTATGGATAAGGAAACTGAATCTCTGAAGAGTAAATGAACAACAATGGAGTGTGTGTGTGTGTGTTTCTTTCTGTATACAGTTTTGTATTTGTACATAAAATAAAATGTCAAACTCAATCCAGTGATAACGATGAGATGAGATGAGATGAGTGATATGATTTTGTCAAACGTCCGATGATGACTGCATCATACACTGAGGCTGGTGATACATCAAGGCACAGACAGTAAGACAGCTTTGTCTGCACCTAAACTGTAAGATGTCTCCACAAGAAATGTTGGTATTCAACTCAGTGATAATTACTGTCATTATTGTCCTTGTCGGAGCAGTTGGCCTGCAATTTTAAAAGGGCAGAAAACATGGCAATGATAAAAACAGAGAAAAATCTGTTTAAAGTAGTTGTGTATCCAACCACAAGATGGTGCAAAATCATGTATCTTATATTGAAATGTAGCAATAAAGTGAAGAAACAAGTATCCTGTAACTCTGCTTAACTGACGGTATCAGTACCACAATAATACTAATAATAACAAAGATTAAAAATATCTAAAATCTCCTCTGCATGAATTGCTACATTCCTCCACTGGAACAAAGTATTTCTCAGTGACACGTCAGATAAAACAACGTGACATGAACAGACCTCATGTGACCTTTGATCACATTAAAAGTTTCATTTTTGGAATTCACCTTAAATAAGTCACATCACATCTGCTCCTGTGTACGGTCAAAGTGACCCTGCGCCTCCCAAACGTCAGATCTTGCCATCCTTCAGCCAGCGCTGTAACCATAGCAACACCTCTGCGGCCAGTGCGTGAAAATGCCCTCTGACCCCCCCCAGAGAGGTGACCTCCGGCCTGAGGGTCGTCAAATGGGGTCAGGGGGTCGGCTCTTGCTAGAAGACAGTAAGAGCACTTCACTGATTGGCTATCATTTGCCCTTTCCATACCCTCATCTATGTAATTGGCGTATTGACCAACTGGCCCTTTTGCACATGGTTAGCAGCACCTTATCCAGTTTACGTGGGTTAAAATGTAGCGTAGAAGCTGCTATCCCTGATATTTATGTGCCTGCTAATTATTTTAAAGGTGGCAAACCTGAAAACCTGACACATTTTCTCCATCTTGCCTCCGCTTCTAATGATGATGAAGCATAAAGCGAAGAGGAAGTAAATCAACAGATGAAAGACTTTGAAGATGATGTCTATGGCACTTAGATAGTCAGGTAAGCTGCTGGGTGAATGTGGGGGAAACCCCTACATCCATGACGAGCATCCGCCCCGGCCTTATCCTAGCCCTCTTCTCTTCTCCTCTCCCTCCTGATGATCTATGCCTCCCAGGCCCATCACTTGTCAATATCTCTACATTAATTTGAGAGACTGCGTGGCAGCGGGAGACACTGTGTGGGGGCAGGGCTCTCTGAGCAGGTACGGAGGGAGGCACGGTGGGGGAGCAGTGGCACATGGGAGACAAGGACATAAGAAGGAGAGAGGCAGGCGGAGGAGGAGAAATGAGAGGAAAATGAGGAAATGGAAGCTGGATGAAGGATGAAGGGAGAGGCGAGCGCGGGGTGAGAACGAGAGGACAGGACAAAGAGGCTGTGTTTTGCCCATTAACCATTCTTATACATGACTTCCCTTAAATATCAAAAGCCCCCTCCATTTGTCCGAATGAGTCCTGAAGTCAGCAGGAATCTGTAATGATAATGGTTGTTTGAGAGCTGAGCCCCAATGCGAGGAGAATCCATCACTTTCCAGCATCAGACCTCCGAACCTCTGCAAAGAGAGAGCGGAGCACAGCTGTGATTCATGGCAGGAAAAATGCTGTGCTTATTTCACTGCAGACATATCACGCACCTGCACCTGCACCTGCACCCGCACCTGCACCGACTCTCAACATCTCTCACACACTTCAACCCCACCTGCTGTAGTAAAAGTCCAGTGCGTGGGGAGCTGACAGTCAAAATGACGGCTCGGCCAATAACCATTTTCTCTTCTATTACCCTGACATCCATTCCTTTGGGCTCTGCGGTATTTTCAAAGAGGGATGCAACCCTTCACCTCTCACCCCCTCAACTCTGACCCCATCGTGCACGGTCCAGATTACACCAGGGAGCGCCGAAACCTTGTAACATCATGACCTTGTGTCTGGTGACAGAAATATATACACACACACACGCAGCGTGATCTTTCTGTGTCAAGTGATTTCATTAGCTCAGCCCTCATAGCTGCTTTTTAAATTCATTTTCTCTCAGCATTCATTTTTCAGACTCTAATAACCACTGTTCTTTGCTGGGAGGAGGCCTGAGAGATCATTTGTCATCTTATTAATTTCACTCTATCTTATAGAATAATGCTCCAAACATAGAATATTCCCTAATGACAGACACACACACACACACACGTTTGGATGCAACACATTTGTGTCTTTGCAGCCTTACAATTTACAAAAAGAGGATGCGGGTCAGCTGTCTGTCTCCTCTGCTTTTGTTTGCGTTCAGATTTGTCACCTATTTCTAATAGACTTATTGCAGAACATTTGAAAAGGCTCTAGGGTGAGTATCGAGTGCGGCTTGCTTCAGTGAATATTTCAGCCTAGAGGAATTCTTTGAAGTAATGGTCTGCTAAGTAACTTCACTGCATTGAGCTCAATAGTTCCTCCACACTACTTACAGAAATGATTTTTCTTTTCCATGCAGCTACGGCTGAAAAATTGTCTGTACCATGCTTATTTGAAATTGAGAAATATTTGCAGCATTTAGTAAATTCACAGGTGTATAGATGGGTGTGTGTGTGTGTGTGTGTGTATGTGTGTGTGCGTGCAGCAGGACGGACTTCCAGATTTTCCAGCTCTCCTGCAATCTAATGGGTTATTTGTCATCTGCAGAGTAAAGGATTTTTAAAAGTCAAGCCAGGACCGACTCCCTCCCTATCCTTTCTCTCACCCTCCCTCTCTTTCCCACTACCCCCCTGACACTCGCAATGGGAGATCGATAGGTTATTGATCAACTCTCTCTATCGCCAACCCACCAGACTAATCACCTTAACACCAGCCCAACTCTCTCTCTCTCTCTCTCTCTCTCCTCTCCTCCTCCTTCTTTCCTGTTGCTCTCCATTTCTGTCTCTCGCTCTGTTGCTCTGTCTCACACTCATTCACAGAGTAAACACCGCTTTTTCTCCATTTAGAGCTCAAAGCCCAGCTTGATGACTGTTTTCCCCTCCGAAGTACACACACGCACAGAATCTCTAAATTATCCCTATATTAAATTCACATCCTTGTATCTCCTCTTCCAGTTGCCAATACTTGCCAGACAGAATCTGTGTAGCTGTGTGTTTGGATACAAGAGAACTTACCATTGTGGAAAGTGTTCTTCATCCATTTCTCATTTCCCTCACTCCTCATCTCCTCGGCTCCCCTGCCTCCATCTCTCTCTGTCTGTCTTTGTTCGAGGGCAAAATCGATGGAGTGTATGAAACCAGCATATTTCTCTGCCTCCTGCTGGAGGAAACCTGAGGGAAGCAGACATGGAGAAGGTGGTTTACAGTAAAACTGTGCATTTCTATTTGTCTCTTGGACAAGCTTTTGTTTTTTGTTTTTTTAAATCATAGTCAATTTTTTAAGAACTGGACACTTGTGGTAAATGTGGAAAACAAAAATCTCACATATTTTCATGGAGAAGTTAGGAAAGAAAGGCTGTGTGTTTACATACGGAGGGATTCATCGGTATTTAGTATTTGCCATGTCCACCTGACGCATTCAGGTCAAAGTTCATATTATATCTGTGAATGCACAACATGCAACAGCTTCTGTCCTAACACCCTGTCTCCCACACACACACGTGCACACATTATTTTTTAACAAACTAATCATCTGGAGTAGATTTGAAAAAAGTTGTTCTCCACTTTTCATCTTGAAGTAAACAGCTGAATAATTCAACAGCTCAGTAATATATTTGCACAAAGAGAAGGAAACTGCTCTGTTCCTTTCTGTTCAGGAACAACAAAGTCCACAGAGGCCAGGTCATTTTTGTTTTTTTTGTTTTTTGTTTTTTTTTGGTTCCATTTCCAGGCTAAGTGAATGAAGTTCAATGTGTCCCTTTTGGGTATGGACAGCATTAGGCCACTAATAATGTGTTGCTTTGCCTCTGTATGGTGAAGATAAGAGTTTCTCCTTGTACGCCTTCAACTGCACTGAATGATATGATGAAAGGCAGATAATCCCTGGAGGTGAAGCACAGTGACCTATGACCTTTGGATATAAAATGCTTGAAGATGATGTTGTTCTAAATATGAAGTGGCTGAAACGACCGGCATGGGGAACTATCCTGGAATTTGCGATCCGTTCACACTGTAACGTACTTATCAAGAAGAATGAACCTGCTGAAAATACAGGAATATGTCGCACATACTTTAATCCCATGGACATCTTTGAAAACACACTTTTATTCACCAACCCTTTACTTACAGACACACACACACAGCGTACTCAACTACAGAGACAATATGGCTGTGTGAAACACCAAGCACGCAGACACACACACAGACAGACACACACACACACCTCACCTCACAGGAGAATTGATTGACTATTCTGTCTCAATACATCTCTCCTTCTGTTTCTTAGCAACCAGTGCCTGAGAGGATATGGATGCTGGAGAAGTTGTACTACTGTGCATTTTCAGTTGATAAAGAGATATGATTAACGAAAAATGTCACCATTACCGCTGTATGTGGTGAAACGCAGGTGCAACGCCAGACAAGAAGAAACACGCTCTGTGGATCTTCTTCTTATCTTAAACTCAAACGTCTCGATTCTTGACTAAAAATACTCAACAGCCGCAGCAGAGTTATAATCAATGACGAGAATCTCACAGTTTGGTTTTTACAGAATCGTACCAACTGAGCGAGTGGATTAAGTTGTTGAGTTGTTCTGATCAATAAGATTTTTTTTTTATTCATAAAACACGAAACATGTTTTTGTGTTGGTAAAAACAATCTTTACTTATGAAGAATTCAGGAATATTTTTTAAGGTTATATTCAGCTCCATTCTTTCATCATCACAGGCATCGTTGAGATGTTAGGATTCATATCCCACATGTGCAGTATGGGAATGTGACACAGCTGAATTTCCTATTAGAGTTTTTACTGCAATCAGATTACTGGTTTCTTTTATTTTGGAGAACGTATTTAGAGTATTTATTCTGAACTTTTTAAACTGTATTAGTCATTCAACCACATGTGAACTAAATCTCCTTAACTAGTGGTGCAACACCCCACCGTGCGTTAATGTTCAATTCAATATTCAGATGCGGCTTTATGAATCAACAATCTATTCTGTATCAGGACTTCAGCACTCGAGGTCAAATGTGATCGTGTGTTTCTTGCAGTAAAAGGCTTTCAGTCAGTTCTGTGTGAAAACAAACTCACTGTGACAGAAGACGATCTCTGACACAGGCTTCATGTCATTATATATCAAAGCTTCCCTTATTTCACACATACATAGAAGTACTCTAACATCCACTGACAGTGATCTATCCAATATTTAGACTATGTTTTAATGAAAATTGGCAACAAATATATACATATATCACTCCTGTTTACCACAGCGCATTTGAAAGAGAAGACTGATGACTGATGATCAAAGTGACAGACATCAATGTGGAAAAATGCAACACCTTTTATCAGGATTTGTTGTTGTTGAAATACGGTGTCTCTAAGATTAGACATTGTCCTAATATTGTAAATCTCTTAGCTGATGTCACTGTATCTTTTTTTTTTTTTTTTTTCTCAAAAACATTTATAACCTTTAATTTATTTATTTACATTTTTGGGGTTATTTTTGTCAGTGGTTTGGTCATCTCACAGAGGTGTAATCAATACCTTTTTTTTTGTTATTGTAAAAGCAGCTCCGTGTATTATTGTGGTAGCTCTACACAGCAGCAGACAGATTGACTTTTTGGAGGTTAACCATCTTCCCTTCGACAACAGCTACTGTGTTTGCACCGCTGCAAAAAACCTGCAGTCAGATGCAGACAGTGCAATTCAGCTTATTTTGACAAAGGGACAGAGAAAAAACAACATCTGACTGCTTTTGCTGCTGCAGAATATTTTCTTGCTGTGTTCTTGTCTACTTTTTATTTGCCTTTTTTTCCCCCCTATAAAGTTCTCTTTATTCAAAAGGCCATAAGTCATCAGGTTTTCTCTGACAGGTCTGTGGGGTGGGATTTTTTTTTGTTTTTAGGTTGGTTACAAGATGTGGTAATAAATAAATAAATTAAAAAAAATCACAAATATTTCTTGAAAAGGAAAGATTTTAATTATAATGTATAGTCTCCTCAAAATTAATTTCCAATCCAATCTAAATTCAGAAGCTCTGCACCAGCCTAAAACACTATTTAAGGTAACAGTGCTGTAACCCAGTCTCCTAGAATCTCTATTAATACAAACACTTTTTCCCAAAAATGTTTTTTAACAAATGTACACACACCAGTGCACATGGGTGCGCACGCACGCGCGCACACACACAAGAGTGCCATACCATATGCATTGTTTTCAGTAAATCCAGAGCCTGACACTGATGCTATAGAGGAGATAAATGCGGTGCCTCGAGTTTTGGCCTTGGTCAGAAACACTGGGTTTGAAACCGTCACGACGTCATAAGAAAACCACGAGACTATTTATGACAATGATATTTACAGCGCAATGAAATATCAAACGTGAAGCAGTTTAAACACACAAATAAACTAATTTTGACCACATCTAAAAAAAAAAAAGAAAAATCACATGATGAGGTTTTTCTTCATTTTTTCGATGTCATAAATGAACAGAATGCTTTATTCGCTAAATCATAATCGAAAAAACTTCCAGCTTGTGAACCACATCAATGAAGAAGCTAAATTACAAGCAAACGCGTCTATCATTATTAACCTACGGTGAAGGCAGGAGGAGCCACGTTTTAATGGCCTCTGGCTCAATAGATAATAAAACAACATGGCTGACATTTATTTTTCAACATATTTCTGGTGTCAGTCATTCACGTGCTACAGGTCAAAGCCTAACCACTGAAACGATCCCACACAAATGCCTCTGTGTTTAGGAAACAGCGCCGAGCGAGCATGAAGTGATCGATGATCAATATATCGAACGCAGTGATCAATTTCTGAACTTTATAGGAAACAGCTTAACCACGGGGCTTTATGATATATAGAAATAACAGGGGGTGTGGACGGGCTTCCGCTCTTTAATTTATGGGCTGCACTTTGTTAAACTCATGTTTGGCCCGTGAGGCTCTTCAAAATACAGGAGGGATTCAAACCTGGAGAATCTCAGTAGAAAAGGCTTCGGCTACAGTTTCTATTGGTGTGTTAAGTGTGGGAGGAGAGGAGGCCTGCAGCTCACACTCAGAAATGTGCATGTTTGTCTGCGTGTGTGTGTGTGTGTGTGTGTGTGTGAGAGAGAGAGAGCGTCAAGTCTTGTCACTCATGTTTTTTTTTGTTTTTAAAAAAAAAATATATATATATATATATATGTAAAATAAAATA